>PVKH010002885.1:0-26088 GCA_004027955.1 Chaetophractus vellerosus | reverse complement strand
GAAGAAAAGGCAAAAAGCTATTCAAGAAATTGCTTTGGGGGTCAGCAGATCACGACAGTGCTGCACAACCCCCAAGATGGCAAGGGACAGAGAGAAGAAATTGAAACAACAACTTTGAGTTACCAAACCCTCATCGTGGCTGGGAATGGCACTCATCCCCTATGCTCAAATGTGCAGCCTGGATAAAACCTGTGGTTCACTGCAGCTGACTGAGAGGAGAACAAACATCTTCCTCCCTGGGAAAATGGAGGGTGTGGCAGAGGGTGGAGAGTGCTTTCTCTTCAGTGAATTTGGCCAGCAGGGCCCACTTTGAATCTCAGCCCTGACCAGACCAGAAGCACAGGTAGGCAAAGGTTAACAGAAACACCTCCTTGAAAAGGTTTTCCAATGAGCACGATCAGCTGGCTGTCCAGTAAACTGCAAAAAGAACAACTGTTTTTAGGTCTCTCTTATCCCAAACATTTGGGAGAAAATGTGCGTCACATTAGTGAGTTCCTGACCTAATTTTGATAACTTAAAGTGGGAAATTTTAAAGAATCAGAATAAGTTGAAACAAAAATCAAAGAAGGTGTGGAAAGAAAAAGCACTAAGCAAGAGAGAGAAATTGACCATCAGAGTAAATTCACCAACATATTCAGATGTTTAGACATCAGCAAAAAAATAACAAGCCATACTAAGAAACAGGAAGAGATGGCCCAGCCCAAAGGAACAAACCAAATAAAATGACATGATAAAAGATTTAAGAAAACTAATCAATGATAATCACACAAATCTCCTAAATCAATTCAAAGAATTGAAGGAAAATATGTCTAAAGAGATAAAGGATATTAAGAAGATACTGGGTGAGCATAAAAAAAAATTCAAAAGCTTGCAAAGAAAAGTAACAGACCTTATGAGCATGAAAGACACAATAGATGAGATTAAAAATACATTAGAGGAATATTACAGCCAATTTGAATTACTTGAAGACAGAATTAATAATATTGAGGATAGAACATCTGAAGTGGAAAAGACAGGAGAACAGAAAGAAAAAAATGGAGCAAGATCTCAGGGAATTGAATGACAATGTGAAATGCACAAACATAAGCATTACCAGTGTCCCAGAAGGAGAAGAGAATAGAAAAGGGGCAGAGAATTTTGAGAAAATAATGACTGAAAACTTCCCAACCCTTATGAAAGACAAAAATATCAATATCCAAGAAGGAAAATGCACCCCAAAAAGAATAAATCTGAAGAGACCTACTCCAAGAAATCTACTATTCAGAATGTCAAATATCAGAGATAAAGAAGATTCTGAAAGCAGCAAGATAAAAGCAAAACATCACATACAAGGTATATTAATCAGCCAAAGGGGTACTGATGCAAAGCACCAGAAATCTGTTGGCTTTTATAAAGGACATTTATTTGGGGTAGAAGCTTACAGTTACAAGGCTGTAAAAAGTCCAACTCAAGTTACCATAAGAGGTGCTTTCTCATCCAAAGTCTGTTACCATGTGCTCATGAAAGATGACTGGCAATGTAAGCGAGGGTTCAGCCTTCCTCTTTCCTCTTAAGGCTCCATGGGTCCAGCTTCTTTTGATCTCAACTGTAGGCTGGCATAGGGCTCATCTTTCTTCCTAGGGTTCGTTTCTTTCTGGACTCAACTGTGTGGTCTCTTTACAAGGTCAGCTATAAACTATCAGGCTCATCTCTCTTTTCGGGGCTCCAGCATCAAAACTCAGTTGTCTCCTTTGCTGTGTCTTTTTCTGTGTTCTCCTGTGTGTCTACTTCCATGTGTGTGTATGTTTTATCAGCCCAACAAGGGGGCTGGAGCTCAATGCTGAGTTGCACTCTAATGATGTGGTTGAATCAAAGCCTTAATCTTAACATAATTTAATCAGACATCTTAGCTGAAACTAATACAATCAAAGGGTTATTACACCCAGAGGAACAGACCAGTTTACAAAAATAATCCCTACCTCTTTTAGGAATTCATAAATAATATCAAACTGCCACACAAGAGAACCTCAATAAGATTAAGTGATAACCTCTCATCAGAAACCATGGAGACGAGAAGACAGTGGTAAGATGTATTTAAGGTATTGAAATAGAAAAACTGAAAGCTAAAAATTATGTATCTGGCAAAGCTGTCCTTCAAAAATGAGAGTGAGTTTAAAGTCTTCACAGACAAATAGAAACTGAGAAAGCATGTTACCAAAAGAATTACAAGAGACACAAAAGGGAGTGCTGGAGCCTGAAAGGAAAAATCAAGGGTGAGAGGCTTGGAAGAGAGTGTACAAATGAAGATTATTGGGGCCAGCTCGATAGCCCAGTGGATAGGGCACCAGCATACCACATGGGAGGCCCGGCTTCGGTTCCCGGGGACCTCTCCTAGCAGGCAGACTGCCTTGAGAATGGCAAGCCACCATGGGCGGGCCAGAGCAGCCGTGGGCAGGGCAAAAAACTGCCACGGACAGGGCAAAAGCCACCACGGGCAGGGCAGGTAGCCCGCGAATGGAGCGCAGCCAGCCACCTGCAAACTGAAAGCCAGCCAATGGAAGCAGAAGCCGCCCACAAGCGGGGAAAGCCACGCCTGCACAGTGACCAGTCTCGGCACGTCGCCGCAGCAGGGCCAGGGGGAAGGGGAGATATGTAATAAAAAAAAAAAAAGGAAGGAAGGGTAAATTAAAGGGTATAAATACAGACAATTATATGCCATGACAACAGAAAGCCAAAGGACAAAACGGACAAAGTAAATAATGCCTTTACAGTAATAACATTGAATGTTAAAGGGGTTATTACACCCAGAGGAACAGAACTACCCAATCAAAAGACATAGGCTGATAGAATGGATAAAAATATATGAGTCATCTATATGCTGTCTACAAGAGACTCACCTTGGATGTAAGGACACAACAGGTTGGAAGTGAAAGCCTGGAAAAAGATATTCCAGGTAAATAGTAACTAAAAAGATCTGGAGTGGAGTAATGATACTAATATTGGACAAAATGTATTAATATTTTAAATGCAAATTTGTTATAAGAGATGAAGAAGGTCATTATATACTAATAAAAGGGGCAATTCACCAATAAGAAATAGCTATAATAAATATTTATGCACCTAACCTGGCAGACCCAAGATGTCAATTCTATACAAATTGATTTACAATTCAGTTATGAGGCACACACAGGCAAAACTGAAGGGAGAAATAGATGTCTCTACAAAAATAGCTAGAGATTTCAACACACCACTCTCAGCATTGCATACAATATCTGGAGAGAGGATAAAGAAAGAAAGAGAGAGCTTAAATAATATGATAAGTGAACTAGACCTAACAGACATTTATAGAGCATTACACTCCAAAACAGCAGGATATACATTCTTTTCAAGTACTCATGGATCCTTCTCTGGGAAAGACCATATGTTGAGTCACAAGATAGGTCTCAATAAATTTTAAAATACTGAAATCATACAAAATCCTTATTCTGATCATAATGGAATGAAGTTGGAAATCAATAACAGACAGAAAAAGGGAAAATTCATAAATATGGAGATTAAACAATGCACTCTTAATCAGTGGGTCAAAGAAGACATTGTAAGATAATTCAGTAAATCTCTTGAGATGAATGAAAATGAGAACACAACATATCAAAACCTATGGGACACAGCAAAGGCAGTGCTGAGAGGGAAATTTATACCCCTCAGTGCTAACATTAAAAAAGAAGAAAGAGCTAAATTTGAAGATCTAACTGCACACCTGGAGGAACCAGTAAAAGCACAGCAAACTAATCCCAAACCAAGCTGAAGGAAAGAAATAGTAAAGATCAGAGCAGAAATAAATGAAATTGAGAACAACAACAACAACCAAAAAAAAAAAAAAACAATAGAGAAAATCAATAAAACCAAAAGTTGATTCTTTGAGAAGATTAACAAAACCAACAAACCCCTAGCTAGACTGACAAAGGAAAAAAGAGAGAAGATGCAAATAAATAAAATCAGAAATAAGAGGCAGGATATTACCATTGACCCTGCAGAAATAAGTGAGATCTTTTTTTTTAAAAGAGGGATAAAAATGTTTTAATTGTTTAAATACATTGGTAAATTGAGTAATTTACATTGTAGTACTAAGAAGAGACAAGTGATCATTAACAAATAAAGAATTATCCATATATTCCATTAACCATCCATCACAAGTTCTTGAAAACAGTATAGAATTAACATGATGAGGTGTCATGATTATACAAGGGTAACGTGAGAGACTCAATAACTAAGAAGTAGTGATAATTACATAAGCCTTTGAGTAAGAAAATAAGATTTAATCAAAATGTGCATATGACACTCAAATTTAAGTAGTTTATTTTGAAATATTACAATGTAATTCATTATTCCCAATAAAGAAAATTTTCTGACATTTAAATAAAATCAAAAACCAAACAGAAAAGAGGGAAAGTGATCACAATAAGAATCAATTTAACGATTTTGCAGCTAAAAATTAACATGACGTAGAAATTCTGAAAGATAACAAATATATTATTTTAGGTAATTCATTTACAGAGCCTTATTATCATAAGTTATAAATACAATAAGGATTTTATTATTTAAAAAACTATCAAGAAAGTATGGGTGAAAAGGCATGATCTTCATAAACTGTGTTGAATGACCAGGATGAAAATGCTGCTAGAGCACAGCAGACAAGGCTGGGCAACCATGGCTCCATGACAGTTTATTAACTTGTCTTTCATGTGTCAACAATGGACAGTTCCATAAATGAATATACTATCTAACCAATCCCCTTCTATTACCACAACATTCAACATGTGCCCTTGGTTTTAACTATACACCTAAATTTGTTTGTGTGTTTTTTTGGAGGGAGGAATGCATGACTGTTTAGAAGTTTCTTGGAAATGTCTGTGCAAATTATAATGCCCCATGGAGCCAGATTCCTTCCAAATCTTGATGAACAAGCTCTTGAATATTGAGTCAAGATATTATTTTCTTCTAATTTTTTCGTGCAGTCTTTGTTTGACTGGATACCATATTGACAGCTTCTGATGGTAGGCCAACATATACCCCTCCATAGTTTCTCCTCTTGTCATCTTCTGTTATTGATTCTTCTGTTACATCTTTAGCTGCTCCTGCAGGGCCTCAGCCCGCGCCGGTGGCCATGGAGTTCCTGCAGCCCATCGCCAAGTGAGATCTTAAGAGGAGACAATGAACAGTTGTATGCCAAAAAACTAGACAATGTAGACAAAATGGACAAATTCCTAGAAACACATGAAAAACCTACACTGACCCTAGAAAAAATAGAAGACCTTAACAAACCAATGACAAGTAAAGAGACTGAAATGTCATAAAAAATCTCCCAAAGATGAGAAGCCCAGGACCAGATGACTTCACAGGTAAATTCTACCAATCATACAAAGATGACCTAATACCAATCTTGTTCAAGCTCTTGCAAAAAAATTGAACAGGGAAGAATGTACCAAACTTATTCTATGAAGCCAATATCACCCTAATACCAAAATCAGAAAAGGATAATATGAAAAATAAAATTTTAGAGACCAATATCTCTAATGAATATAGATACAAAAACCCTCAACAAAATACTTGCAAATTGAATTGAAAGGCACATTAAAAGAATTATACACCACAATTAAGTGGGTTTTATCCCAGTTATACAAGGGTTTTTCAACACAAGAAAATCAATTAGAATAATAAACCACATTAATAAATTGAAGAAGAAAAATCACATAATACTCTCAATTGACACAGAAAAGGCATTTGACAAAATACACATCCTTTCTTGAAAAAAAAACACTATAAAAGATAGGAACAGGTGGATGCTTTCTCAACATGGTAAAGTAAATATATGAAAAACCTAAGCTAGCATTATACTCAAGGGTGAAATACTGAAAGCTTTCCGGCTGAGATCAGGAACAAGATCGGGATGACCACTGTCAACACTGATATTCAATTTTGTCCTAGAAGTTCTAGTTAGAGCCATTAGGCTAGATAAAAAATCAAAAGGCATCCAAATAGGAAAGGAAGATGTGAAAAATTTGCTATTGGCTGATAATATGGTCCTGTATCTAGAAAATCCTGAAAAATATAATATAAGGCTCCTAGAACTAATAGAAAAGTTCAGCAAAGTGACAGTCTATAAGATTAATATGCAAAAATCAATAGCATTTCTATATACTATTGGCAAGCCATCTGAGGAGGAAACCAGAAATAAACTTCATTTATAATAGTGACTAAAAGAATCAAATATTTAGGAATAAACTTAACCAAGGACATAAAGGACCTATATTCAGAAAACTACAAAACATTGCTAAAAGAAATTGAAAAAAGATTTAAATAAATGTAAGGACACTCTACATTCATGGAAGACGAAATATCACTAAATGTCAATTCAACATAAACTGATATACAGATTCAATGCAATTACAATAAAAATCCCAACAGCCTTTTTGCAGAAATGGAAAAAACAATTATAAAATTTATTTGGAAGGTTAAGGGGCCCTGAATAGCCAAAAAGATCTTAAAAAAGAAGAACGAAATTGGAGGACTCTCACTTCCTGTCTTTAAGGCATATTACTTAGCTACAGTGGTAAAAGCAGCATGGTACTGGTATAGAGATAGATTGACCAATGGAACCAAATCTAGAACTCAGATATAGACCCTCACATCTACAGTCAAGTGATTTTTGACAAGGCTGTCAAGCCCTCCCAGCTGGTCAGAGCAGTGTATTTAACAAATGGTGCTGGGAGAACTGCATATCCATATCCAAAGGAAAGAAAGAAGACCCCCATTTCACACCTTATACAAAAATTAACTCAAAATGGATCAAGGACCTAATTATATAAGCTACAACCATAAAACTCCCAGAAGAAAATGTAAGAAAAAATATTCAAGATCTTGTGGCAGGCGGTAGTTTCTTAAACCTTATACCCAAAGCACAAGCAACAAAAGAAAAAAATAGACACATGGGACCTCCTCAAAATAAAACACTTTTGGTCTTCAAAAGATTTTGTTAAGAAAGTAAAAGGGCAACCTACTCAATGGGAGAAAATATTTGGAAACCACATACCCGATAAGGGTTTGATATCCATGTATTTAAAAAGATCATACAACTCAATGATTAAAAGACAAGAAACCCAATTAATAAATGAGCAGAAGATTTAAATAGATGTTTCTCCAAAGAGGAAATACAAATGGCCAAAAAGCACATGAAAAAAGTGCTCAACATCACTAGCTATTAGGGAAATGCAGATCAAAACTACAATGAGATACCATTTCACACCTTATAGAATGGCCATTATCTAAAAAAAAGAAAAAGAAAAACAGAAAGCAACAGGTGCTAGAAAGGATGTGGAGAAACAAGAACACTCCTTCACTGTTGGTGGGAATGTAGAATGGTGCATTCTCTGTAGAAGACAGTTTGGCAGTATCTCAAGAAGCTGAACATAGAACTGCTCATGATCCAGCAATCCAACCACTAGGAATATATTCAGAATAACTGAAAGCAAGGATGTGAACTGACATCTGCACACCAATGGTCATAGCAGCATTATTCGTAATTACTTAACTATGGAACCAGCCCAAGTATCCATCAACCAATGAATGAATAAACAAAATGTGGTGTATGCATACAATGGAATATTATTCATCTGTAGGAAGAAATGAAATTGGGATGCATATGGCAATGTGGATGAACCCATAAGATATTATGTTGAGTGAAATAAGCCAGACACAAAAAGGACAAATTTTGTATGGTCTCACTAATATGAACTAAATACCATAAGTAAACTTGCAGAGGTAAACTCTAGAGTATAGGTTATACAAAATAAAATGTGGGTTGAGAAAGAGAGCTGATGCTTAATTTATGTAGCATTATTAATAAGGTTAATTGTAAAAGTGTGGAAATGAATAGAGTTGGGAGTAACACATTTGTGGCAGTTTGAGATTATTTATGAATCCTAAAAAGAGAAAGATTATGTTTGTAAACTAATCTGTTCTTCTGAGTGTGATACCCTTTGATTGTATTAAATTCAATGGATTTAAATTTACTTGATTAAAATCAATTTGTCTAGCCGGGCCCCTTGGAGCTTTTGATTCAACCACATTGGTAAGGCATGACTCAGGTTGAGTTCCGCTCCCTTGGTGGGTTGATATAAATGGACACTCACTCAAGAAGACACATGGGGGAAAAGAGAGCTCTGTTATGTTTGATCCTGCGGCCCAGTAGAGAGATGAGCCATTCACCTGATAGCTTATAGCTGACCCCTATGGAGCCTTAAGAGGTAGAAGAAGCCCAGGAAGGAAAGACCAGCCAGAGATCAGTGGCAACTGACTTCAGTGAGAAAACAATCTTGATTTGGACTTTTTAGAGCCTTGTAACTGTAAGCTTTTACCCCAAATAAATACCCTTTATAAAAGCCAACAGATTTCTGGTACTCTGCATCAGCATCCCTTTGACAGACTAATACAGCATTATAGTGAGTATAACTAACACGGCTGATTTATAAATGTGATTGTGGCTGACGGGGTAGTTTGTGGACATAAACGTCAATTGAAAGGAAACTAGAGAATAATCTAGGGAATGTATAACATAGTGATTTCAAAGGTGGATAAAGATAAAGTTAATAGTATAAATCTAAGAATGCTCTTCTTTTACAAAATGCTAAGAATATGGTGATATATGTAAAAATTACAACTAATGAAACTTATAGACAATAGTTAGCAGTAATATTGTAATATCTTTCAGCAATGGGAAGAAGATATTATTTCAATACTAAGAGATAACAACAGTGGGGTATAAGGGGATATGAGATTTTTCCTTTTGGAGTAATGAAAACATTCTAAAATTTACTGAAGTGATGACAGTACAACTCTCTGATGAAAATGACAGCCATTGAGTGTACACCTTGAATGGATTGTACAATCATGGGACGATTACACAGATCCAGTGGTGGATGATTGACTGTGGTTAACAGGACAAATATGGGAACGTTCTCGCATGAATGATAACAAATATAGAATACTAATATACGGTGTTAATAATTGGGTGTGTTGGAGGAAAATACACCAAATATATGATGTGGGCTATAGTTAGTAGTATTATTTTGATGATGCTCTTTCATAGTTTGTAACAAATGTTTCACAACAATGCAAGGTATTGGTGGTAGAGAGGTATATGGGAACCTTGTGTGCGAATATACATGTTTGTTTTGTAAAAACCAATTTAATTATATATCTATTGTTTATGTATGTTCATGTATGAATGATATACTTCAAAAAATTTTTTAAAGAATATCCATATTTTGGGGCTTTAAAAGCAATTTTTTGTAATCACTATTAAAATACTCCATCTTTTTCCAACTACCTATCTATGTGAGGCTGGACTTTGTAAATATACTTCAACCAAAACACCACATTGCAATAGATAGAATGTAGAAATCCAGTTGTCTTCTATTAAGCCAGACAGTAAAGAGATTTACAAAAATATAAAACAATGTCACTCCTCTCCTCTATTGTTATTTATTTAAAATATGCTCTATGTGTTAATATGCAATGGGCTTATTATTATTATTTTAATGAACTAATAAATACAAAAATTGTCTTCATTTTAATTTCTAACATGGTAAATATCAATAACTATAACACATATAAACAAATACTCTTTGGGAACCTCAATACTTTTAAAAGTTTAAAGGGATCCTGAGAACAAAAGTTTGAGAACTGCTGCCTTAAAGATTCTTTGTTTATAACCATAATTAAATATTGGTTGATCATTCCTAACAGTCCCTGGATGGCAAGAATAAGGATTTATAAGGTAACTATAAATTCTTATATAAACTGAATTGTGTCTTCAAAAAGCTTACAATCTTATTAATTTTATAAAATCATGTTTACAGTTACTGGTTTGCCAAAACTATTACTTCTATGAAAACATGTTGACAGGTATCTTCTATGTTCCCTGGAATTTACTTTTGTTGAAAGCCATCTCCTTCTTAACTATGGGCATTACATTATACTAAATATGCGCTCTCATCATTTAGACTCAGAAATATGCACAGTGTGTCATCAGGGCCCACTTAATCTTCACTTGACTGAACACATTTAGCTGTGTTAATCTCTCCTCACAAATCAATTATTTAGTTCTTTTTATCACTATTATTGCTCCTTGCTGAATCTCCTCCAGAATTTCTTTTCTAAGAGTGCACAAAATAATAGATTAATTTCCAGGTGTGGTCTCTTCACCACCCTATATAGAGGAAGCAATCTATTCCACGTTATATGATGCAAAACCCAAAATAACTCCAGATTCCTCACCCATCACTGCCAGACCTTATCTAATTTTTTAAAAATTTTTGTCTTCAGTCCTCTTGAGATTTCTGGAGTATTCATTGACTTCCATTTTGTTCTTTCCTACTAACTTTCTGACTTGCAGATTAATTTCCCATATTTCAAGTGAAATAACTGTAAAAATGATCTAGTCAGCTCAGTATAACTGTTATAAGAGGTATAGTGATGGAAAGAAAGTTTAGTAAGAACAGGAATGGCACTCAACCACAATAATTGTATGGGCATATCTGCGAACATACTTAGGAGCTTCAAAAGATAATGATTTTACCTTGAAGACATTATGCTAAGTGAAATAAGCCAGACACAAAAGGACAAATATTACATGCTCTCACTAATATGAACTAAATATGAAAACTAAATGCATGGAGTTAAAACCTAGAGTATAGGTAATTTGGAGATAAGAAGAGGGTTGGAAAGGAGTACTGATGTTTAATGTATGTAGAAGTTTTAATTAACTTGACTGTAAAAGTGTAGAAATGGATAGAGTTGAAGGTAACACATTATAGTGAGCAGCTGGTTTATAAATGGGATTTGTGGCTAAAGAAGGTAAACTCGGGATGTAAGTGTCAATTGAAAGAAAGCTAGAGAATAATCTAGGGACTGAATAACACAGTGAACCGAGAGGTGGATGAGAATTGTGGTTAATAGTAGAGATACAAGAATGTCCTTCTGTGAACTAGATCAAATGCACATCACTATTGCAGGGTGGTGGGAATGTGGAGAAGCATGGGGAAAATACAATTAATATAACCTATGGGCTATAGTTAACAGCAATATTGTAATATTCTTGTATCAATGCCAAAGATGTACTGTATTAATAATCAGGGTGTATGGAAAAAATATGCCACATGTATGCCATGGACTATAATTAGTGGTAATAGTCTGATGATATTATCTCATAATATGTAACAAATGTTCCATGATGGTATGGTGTGTTGGTGAAGGGGTGTAATATGGGAATTCTACACATGTGCATGGTTGTTTTGTAAGTTCACAACTTCTGTAATAAAAAATATGTATATATTTTAAAAAGATAATGGTTTTTAGCCATCAAAAATAACATATGAGGAGCAGGTGTAGCTCAGCTTCCCACGTACAAGGTGTAGCATGGGCTTCCCACGTACAAGGCCGTGGGTTCAATCCCTGGCCCCGGTGCCTCCAAAAAATAATAACAACATATAATTTGGTTCAAATATCTGATCTTCCTTATACTCAGGGTACACCAGTCTTACCAGCATTTAATTCTTTTGCTTTATTACTTATTACTATGTACATTTTTAGGAAAAGGAGGGGAAATATACATTTTAGAAATTGTTCTTTTAAAGGAAAAATACCATATTTTTGTGCATAGTAAGACTCAGAGTAAACTTGTATTTTGGCACTTTTCCATCTATTGTTCAGTGGAATTAAAAAATCCTCAGCCTCTTGGTAGAAGCAATCACTATTAAGTAGCAATAAGTCAGGATCACTCAAATTAAAAACAACCTGATAATTGGAAGATGCTAAGCATTTATAGACCATTTCTGAAGATACCTTAAAAGAAAAGAACATAGGAGAAAATTTATAGTAAGTGTAAGATATTTTTCAAAAATCCGTGTTTCCTTGATTCTTTCTTAGATGGATTTTATAAATGCTTGTTACAGGAAAGGTAAATTGAGAATTCGAATGGAGAGATTACAGTGAAGCATTGTATTGGATATTGATGGCCTCCTCAATCAAAAGACATAACTCCAACCATAATTGACAACTATTTCTCTTTTCCAATATCAGTAAGTCAAATGCATTGGATACTCGTTATGATCTGAACACTATTCCAAGTTCCATAAAAAAAATTACTTTCAAGAAGCTGATACTTAAATATTTACTCTGTAACACTGTTATTAATTAGAAGTTAAATAAAATGAGAAAAAATAATTTCTACTTATCCTAAATTCCTTTGAAAAAAGCTAGGATATTTGAATTAAGAAGATTTGAAGAGATTCTAATTTAAAATATTCATTACTGAATTGAAAATTTCCAGCATGTATGTTTTTATTTTTAAGAGGCCACCCTTAAAACATTGTAACACCCATTCCTTAAAAGAGAGAGAAAGAGAAACATTTGATGACTTTCACTTAGTGAAGATTATTGATTTGTAATTTTTCAGTTTCTAGGAAAAATGAATAAATCTTTCTAATCTTGGTTTTTCAGCAAAATGTCAATGAGTATGGGCAAACCACTTAAAATAACATAATTTGGTTTCCCTTAACTTTCAAATTAACAATACATCCTGTAGAACTTCTCAGATTTTATTAAGTCAAACAAATCAAATGTTTTGGGATTTACTGTAAAGAGTCCATTTGGAAAATTCATATAGTAAAATAATTTGTTTCTTAGCAAGAGTTGAAGCTACAGCATCAAAGTTCTAATGACATTTTCCAATATAATGACCAAAGAATTCTCTCTTGTTATCTTTACAAAATATATCCATCCAATCTCCCCCCCCCAGGAAAAGAGGTTGTGTGTGTGTGTGTGTGTGTGTGTGTGTGTGTGTGTGTGTGTGTGTGTTTAATGTGGTTAATCAACAACATTTTCTCTGGCAATTTTTTGTTTTGCCTGGATCTGAGTCCTATTGCTAAATCCCCACAAGTCAACATATATTTACTAAGAGCCTTGAGTGTGCAAGGCTTTGTGTTAAGCACTATTTAATTCCTGAATCCTGTTATAAAATCCTGTTTTGCCTGCATCAATGAATCCATTTCAGAGTGAAAATGCTGCAATAACTGGTCCCCATACTTCAACTTATCCGTCCTTCTGTCTCACCTGAAAACTATAGCCAGAAAAAAAGTAAAATAGAAATTTAATAACTCCTCTGCTCAAAAAAAAAAAAACATGAAGGTCCACATTTCTAAAGTAAGTGCACATATTGTTTTTAGCTGCAGAAACTTTTGTTTAAATGAAATATTTTGAAAAGGCCCAATACATAAAACAGATGAAGGCAGAGCTACTTGGATTATGGTAGAGAAGGGGAAGCAGAGATCACAGATCAAAGGATAATGCTTAGACTTCTTGGCTTGTATTGAAGACTTTCCACAAAATAGTCTCTCTTGCTTAACCACTCTTTCCCTCTGATTATCCCATTCCTGAAACTTCTGAATGCTCCAGGCAATTTGATTACTTTCTCTCAAATACACTCTAAATATTGCTACCTCTCCTTTGATTACACTATTTATCCTACCTGAAATACCCCTCCTCTCATCACTTTGACCACCTAAGCAATTCCTAACCGTTATTCAAGTCCTAATAAAATTCTGCCCTTTTTTGACACCTTCCCTAGTGCCATGAGTAGTAGCAAAAATTCTCTCCAAAGCTTTTTATGTGAGCTGCTGTTTAGCATTGTTTGGTCTTGATATTCAGGTAGTTTTCCCAGTATTTCCTCATTGACTTATGAATCTCCTTTTGGTGAAATGACTCCTAGGCAAACATTCTTCCAAAATAGATTTCCTGTGGTTGAAGAACAGGAAAACCATAACCAGTCTCATGTTTTAGTCTGTTTGTTATCCAGTGCTGTGTAACAATTTATCACAAACTTAGTAGTTTAAAACACACATATCACAGTTTCTGTGGGTCAGTTTAGCTGGGTCCTCTGCTTAACATCTCACAAGGTATCAGCCAGGGCTGCACTCTCATCTGAGGCTCAACTTCCAGGCTCACATGGCTGTTGATGCATTTAGTTCCAAGCTGGTTGGTAGATGGAGGGCCCCAGTCTCCTGTTGGCTGTTGGCCAGGGGCCACTTTCAGTTTCCTGCCACAGGGCCCTCTCCATTGCCAGCTTATAACAGCAGCTTGTTTCATCAATGCCATCAAGACAGTCTCCTTGCAAAACAGGTAAACCAATCACATGTAATGTTACCACACACACATAATCACATACATCCTGCCTCCTTTGCCACATCCTACAGGGGTAGAAAAAAGGCACAGGTCCTGCCCACACTCAAGAGAAGGGTATCATACAAAGGCATAACTATCAGGCAATAGGGTCCAGGGAACTACAGTCTCCTAAATACTTTGGAAAAGCTACTTTAATGTGAGGTCAACAAATTTAATCAGTTAAAGGATGCTTAGATTATATAAAGCCAAGGAAACTTTCAAGTTAGTTACAGACAACTGAGGAATCTGCACACAAATTAGTAAACCGTATATATGTGAATGGCATTTTTCACAACGGTGGAAAGATGGAAGCAACCCAAGTGTCCATTAACCAATGAGTGGGTAAACAAAATGTGATATATACATATAATGGAATATTATTCAGCTGTAAAAAGCAATGAAGTCCTGATACATGCGACAACATGGATGAACCTTGGAAGATATCATGTTGAGGGAAATAAGCCAGACACAAAAGGGAAATATTTTATGATCTCACTGATTTGAAACAATTAGAATACAAACACTCACAGAGTCAGAATCTAGAATACAGGTTACCAGGGGATGGGGTGGGGACAGTGAATGGGAAATTAAGGCTTAAATGTACAAAGTTCCTGTGTGAAGCATGGAAATGTTTTGGTAATGGATGATGGTGATAGTGGCACAACATGGTGAACATAATTAATAGCACTGAAATATTATCTGAATATGGTTAAAAAGGGAAACATTAGTTTACATATATGGTAATAAAAAAAATTTTAAATCCATGGAACTGCACTGCACAGTGAACCCTAAGTTAAACCATAGACTATAGTTAATAGTACAATTATAAAAATGTGTTATCATCATTTGTAACAAATGTACTACACCAGTGCATGGTGTTAATAGGGTGGCATATGGGAATCTTGTATTTTATGCATGATTGTTCTATAAACCCATAAATTCACTAATTTAAAAAAACACATAGCTTTTTAAAAAAGGTATATATGTGTTTCAACATACTAAGTAGTTTTATCAAAAAATCATAGGACTACACAACACAAACAGTAAACCCTAATATAACCTATTACTAGAGTCAATAGTGCAATTATAACAATATTATCATTAATTGTAACAAGGTACCACACTATTGCAAAATGTTAAAAAATGGGGCGAAGTATGTGGAACTCTATTTTCTGCATGATCTTTTGTAAACTTACAACTTCTCTGATTAAAAATAGTAATATAAAAAGTAGTGTCAGGACAAAGAAGAAAATGTTCTCAGTACATATATAAGAAATCTGGCCAAATCAGAAGGGCTAATCTGCTTTGCCTTTATTCAAAGGACTTTTCCAGATGACTGGATAGGAAAAAGAAATAAGCCTGGGAAATGGGAATGCCTCTTACCAATACAACGGTGTTTAGAAAAAACTCACTGATTTGAGAGAGTGTAGCTCACCACCAGTGCTTGACAGAGGCATGATTACAGATATCCTCTTGTAGAATATCTGAACAGTCAAGGATTTGTTCAGAATTTGACCAGAAGCAAAGGATCATGATTCTCCATAACCACAGAGAATGGAGTTCGCTGAGACTGAAGTTCGGCCTCAAAGAATAGATCATCTTCAGATAGAAGATATGAGGGGAATTCACACAAGGTAACAGAGCTGAGGTATTGTTACTAGAATTTTGTCAAGTCAGACCTAACACACCAAAGTTTCCAAAAAGAAATCTCTCACTTAAATTAAGCAGAAAGACAAATGAACTGTTTTGGTTCATTATTATCCAAAATTGGAACTAGATTTAAAGTCTTAGGTCCCAGTTTTTGTTTTCTTTGGCGAATCTCAAGTCTGTGTGCAGTAGGGGGCAGTATTAGCATGGCCCGCTGCCTTTTCCTGGGATCCACAAATATTGCCTGTGCTCAGGACCGGGTGTGTCAGCCTGGCAGGATAAAATCAAAGTCCTAGTAGATAAGGAGACTACTGGTACATTCCTCCCCTTATTGTCGCAAGCATATATAAACTTTCACTGGAAACAGTCTGACTCTGGTGGGCATGTTTTATGACACCCAGCTCATACTGTAGTGGTGTATCTGTCCTTCACAGGGACAGAGCAGGGTTACTTCACTGAAACCGCACATGAACACAAGAGGCCTCTCTGTGTGGGCCATGGATTGACACATGCTGACTATGGGGAACTGACACCCACTAGTGGAGCTGACCTTGATCTGTCTCTTCTCTACTTAAGTAAAACACCTTTCCGTCAGAACTTGTGTTGAGTCAAGTTGTTCTTTTGCTGATGACCCAGACAACTGTATGAAGTAGGTTGACACGTCCTTAGGTGTCTCCCCTTCTGACCGACACCATGCTTAAGAGTTATCTATTCATTTGCCTTTAGGGAGATGTGGTAGACTAAATTACGTACCCCAACATAGACATGTTCTTAATCTAAATCTGCATTCTTGTGGCTGTGAACCGTTTTAAATAAGATTTCTCTAAAATGTTATTTTTAGTAAATGTATGGCCCAACTGAATGATGGTGGGCCTTAATCTGGATTACTGGAGACCTTATAAAGAGAACCAGGAAGTCACAGAAATTAAAGAGGACAGGACATTATTTCCATGTGATGGGAGGCAGATATACAAGCCAGAGAATCCCAGGATTGCTAGAAGCCACCACCAGAATGTCCAAACACACAGAAAAAGCAAGTCTTGTTAATATCTTGATTTTAGACTTCTTCTAGCCCCAAAACCATGAGCCAAAAAAATTCCTCTTGTTGAAGCCAACTTATTGTGTGATATCTGTGATAGCTGCTTAGGCAAACTAGGACAGTTTTCATACATACAAAAAAATATTCTCAATGGGGATGCCTGATCTTAGTCAGATTTTCTTTAACTTTCTTTTTATTTTTAAAGATTTATTTTTTTATTTATTACATATCCCCCGCCCCCTTCTGCTTGCTCTTGCTGTGTGTCCATTCCTGTGTTCCTCTCTGTCTGCTTTGTCTCCCCCATTGCGGCGATGCGCCGAGACTGGTCACCGCACAGGCGGCTTTGGCCCGCTTGTGGGCAGCTTCTGCTTCCATTCACGGCCGGCTCTGCTTCAGTTCATGGGTGGCTGGCTGCGCTCCATTCGCGGGCGACCTGCCCTGCCCGTGGCGGCTTTGCCCTGTCCATGGCAGCTTTTTGCCCTGCCCACGATGGCTCCGCCCGCCCACGGTGGCTTGCCCTTCTCAAGACGGTCTGCCCGCTAGGAGAGGTCCCCGGGAACCGAACCTGGGGCCTCCCATGTGGTATACCGGCACCCTATCCATTGGGCTATACAGCCAGCCCCTCTTTAACTTTCTTGACAACAGAAGAGATTTAGGAAATTTTCACACTAAGGAACACTGGAAAAGTTACTTTAATGTGAAGTCAGCAAATTTAATCAGATATTTTTGTAAAAATGAATTCTAATAAATTTGTTAAACATTGTATGTTGTTACTCTCTATGTTTTTTTTTTAAGTTTGTGTCAAAGTTTCAGGACTCCATGACCATTTACTAGAATTAAAGTTACAGAAATATTATACTGAGAAGACTCATAGAAATGGATCTGTGTCAGCTTTTTTCACCGATGTAATCCCAAGTGCCTAGAGCCATACTTGACATATTAGATGCTCAATAAATATTAGTTAATGAATGACCAAAAGGTTAGACCTGGGAATGATTTCAAAGATCATCTAATCCAGTTCATGTCCCACTCTGCATAATCCTCCCACAATTTTCTAATCTTGAGCACCTTAAAGTTGAAAAAATTTATTCATATCCATTACTTTAGTTCATCTTTGACACACAGTTCTGTGATCAGTATTATACCCTCCTCACTTAGATGAAACAAGAGACTCCAAAAAGTGAAGTGACATATGCAAGATAACACAGCAAGGTATAGGCAGAAGTGGGGTCACCAGTTAGTTTGTTCCATTCATTGCAATTTTATGGTATTGGCACTGTTTTAGGTACTCATACTATAGAGACATCCTATACCACCTCATTCCAGCTTGGGCCCTACTTTGGTTTATAAGATCTCCCCTTTGAAGGTAAAGGCAGAGTGAGTCAAGCAAACTTGAGCAGCACCAAAGCCACCAATTTCTTGGAAAGGCTGTCAATGCACCCTGTTGCTCTGTCCAAACTGCTCTGTGTTGGGAAGAATACCCTCGGTTCTAAAGATTCTGGAAAAGACATCAAGACAGTAGTCTACATTATCTCAGCTCCTCACCAGCACATTGTCCATTAAAAAAGAAAGACAGCATCTGTTTGTTAAGCACTGCTTATATCAATACTTTAAATCATGGCAAGACTAAAGCATCTTCACAGCGACAGCAATTTAGTAGACACTCAGTGAATGTTATTGTTTTAGTTTTATAGGCTGCTTAAAGCAAATACCATGAAATGGGTCAGATTAAACAGTAGGAATTTATCCACTCACAGTTTTGAGACTGGGAAAATGACCAAATCAGGCATCATCGAGTCAATGGCTTTATTCCCAAAGACTGGCTCTTGATGATCCTTGACTCCTTTGTCACATGGCAAGACATATGGCAGCATCTGCTAATCTCTCCCTTCTCTTCCAGGTTTTATTGATTTCACCTTCTTGATTCCATGACTTTCTCCCTCTGTGTCTCTGTGTCTGAAATTTATTCTCTTATAAAGGACTTTAGTATCAGGATTAAGACCCATCATGATTGAGGTGGGACATACCTTAACTGAAGTAACCTCATCAGAAGGTCCTACGTACAATGTGTTTACATCCACAGGAATGGATTAAATTTAAGAATGATTTTCCTGGGTTACATACAGCTTCGAACCACCACAGTTACCTTAATTAATTAATTAGTTAAATAATTGTCGATTTTGTCAAGTTTGGTTTTCTCAAAGGCTGTTTTACCAATAGTATTCTTCTTTCAGCCTCATCAGAATAGCTTTATCAGGAAGTAATGTTAGAATATAGAAGAAAATGTGCTTAGTACATATACAAATAGAGTCTTTTCCTCTATTCAAAGGACTTTTCCAGAGAATGGATAAGAAAAAGACATAAAGCACTGGAAATGGTGGAATTCCATGAATGTTACTTATCAATACAACTTGGTTTGGAAAGAACTAACTGATTTATGACAGAATGTAACACACTACCCAGGTGGTGGCTTCTTAAGAAACACAGATTAAAAGTAGGCAACTTTTTAAATTGTGGCAACAGTATAAAAATAAAAAGAATTAAAATTCATTCATTTAACTATAATCCAGATGCCAGTTCCCTAAATATCTCCAATTCCTCAAAACTCTTAAGTCATCTGCCCTTTAATTTCAGCAAGATTGATCTGAATTTTTCTTCCACTTATGGTGGGAAACACAGAGTCCCTCTATATCTCTAAGGATTTGGGACTGAGGGGGTGGGTCACACCAACTCTAATCACCTCTGGCTCCCAATTACTGCTTTGTCATAATGTTCAAACTATAATGCATGATGTAACTTTTCCATACAATGTTGTCTTTTTGAGACTACCCTGGTACTAATCCAACAAAATTCTGGCAAGGTTTTACTGAAGGCTTAGGAAGAAAGAGTACAACATAACAACTTAAAACTAAATATGCATGTATCCTTATATACCTTACTATTTTGTAATGTTTTTTCAAGCTTTATGAAAAAAAGTTGTCATTTAGTATTTAATCTTCTGAGCTTTGCTTACTGCATCATGTTTCTAAAATTTATCCATACAATTGCAGCTTCAATAATAATGATAACTTTCTGGTACTTAAGCTGGGTGGTGACTTTAGGTGACTTCACAAGTGTTTGTTTTATTTTCATGCTTCCAAAAATCAAATACCACTACATATTCATTTAAATATATCAAGTATTGTGTTATAACATTTTTAACTAAATACTCACGAACTCAGTTCTATAAATTCCCCATAGCCATTAACACCTCCAGGAACTTCTCACCTTCAATCGTCACTTCCATAGAGTCCAAGGACTAAGATGATGTAATTAATGCCGTAAGTCTTAGATAAGGAAAATTGCACATGAAGGAAGAGAAGTTTCCCGGCTCAAAAGGAGATTATATTTCAGCCTGTGAGTGGGAAAAGGAGAACTGAAGATGACTTACTAGCATTTAAATACTGGTTGCTACTTGAGAAAAAGTCTAGTGTTCCATCTCTTTAAGCTAAGTAAGATTAGGGTTGGGAAAGGATGTCAGAACGGAAGGAATTATCTCTGGGTATACTGATAGAAATCCAAGATGAGTTTGAAAAGATCCCAGAACAAAAGGGGTCTCTACCAGGAGCTGGTAGAGAAGTCCAGCATCTAACATTGTACCTAAGAATAGTACTGGCTGAAGGGGCAGCTATGTGGATGGGCTAAAGAGCTTCCTTGTAAGAGTCCCAGCACTCCAGACTGGAGTAGAGGAAGCAACCAAGAGTTACCCAGCACTGTCAGAGGACGGCAGAAAAGACTGAGTAAAAATTACCCACCCCCCAAAAAAGCATTGCAGATAACTTCTGTTACCCTAAGTTGTTAATGTGGGAAAGTGTGGGAGGGGAAGATGGTAATCTAAAGTTTCTTTAAAAATTAAAAAATAAAAATAAAAAAAGAAGTTACCCTAACTCACAGAGTAGAGGGCCCTGAAAACTGGAGCCCCTGATGGGCTATGGACTCAGCAGCAGTGGACAGAGGCCAACAAAATATCAGGAGAAATGTGTGACACCTCAGTGGAAAGCCATAGAGAATACAGGAGGTCCAGCAGGCCAGCTGTTGGCTCCTAATGTCAGAATGAAACGTAAGATAACCACTACCATCCCCCACTGCCCACCTCCCAGGAGGGTGAAAATTACAGAATCCTAAATAAGTCTTTACCCAGAAAAGACAGAAAGTTTAACTGAAAGTGCTCATTACCTTAAATTGGCAATAATGAGTTGGTCATTGTGAACAAAAATGGAGACCTGAGTTAAGTTTATGCTAATTACAGGGAAACAAAGAATATTACACTTTTTGCACACTTGAGTTGTAACTTGTATCGACTTACAACTTCATCTCTTCTCTAAACAACATTTTATTGATGGCATATTATGTTTTAGGATATATACTAGGTGCTGAGTATACAAAAATTAATAGGTCTAAGTTCCTGAACTCCTTTTTATAGTCTTAAAGTAGAGCAGGTGTGTTAGGCCACAGAACCTGTCACTCTAACAAATATCCTGAAAACAGGGACTTAAGCAATAAATAAGTTTATCTTTAGTCAGACAATAGTCTGTTGGCTAGGCTGTGGTAATGCTGCAGTATAAAATCAGGGACCTTCTGCCCCTGAATTATGCTTATCGCTTCTGTCTTCTGCCTTATAGCTCTGCCATCGTGGGGTGTTACCCGTAACTTCATAGTCAAAAATGGCTCACCATACCCACATTCCAGTCACTGGGAAAGGAGAAAGATATAAGGGAAGGTCATACCCTTTACTTTAAAGGGCATGCCCCAGAAATTGCACCATCTTGTGCGCAAACCATTAACAAGAACTCAGTCACATGGCCGATATTGAGAAGAAGGTTTCTCCCAATTCTCATATTGGGCAGCCACATGACTAATAAAAATACTTTTACAACATAAGGAGAGACAAAACACTGGGAGACAATTGAACCATTTGCTTTAGTTTCCTCCTCTGGCTTCTCAAATATCCATACTATGTAATGCCACAAAAGAAGAAAATTAACTTCTAAAGGGAAAATAGAGGAAAGTATAGGGCAGGCATTCTTAACTAGGGGTCCACAGGTCCATGGAAAGATTTCAGGAGGTCCGTGAGCTTGAAATGACAAAAAATCAACGTATTACCTTTATTTTCTCTGACCTCTAATGTTGAGTATCATAAAACTATCTGCCACTACATTCCGAGAATGGGTCTGTGGTTTTCACCTAACTGGCAAAGGGGTCCATGGAACAAAAAAGGTTAAGAACCCTTGATATAAGGGGAAGGACAGCATGCTGGTTGGAGAGGGCTTCAAGGAAAAAATGATGCTTGAACTGAGTCTCGTAAGATGAGTAGAAGTTCACTAAAGGACAGAACAAAGCAAGGGCATTTAGGGTGAAGGAATATAAAAGCATGTACAATATCACAGAGCTCTGAACTTTGGTGTTACCTCTAGGCGACTTCAAAAAGTTCTATGAGACTAAAGCAGATGGAGGAATGGATTGAGGTGAGATTGGCTAGATATGAAGAAATAAGATAATGAACAGCCTTATGTGGGTGTTATGTGGGCAGCAAGGAATTTGGCCATTGTTTGGCAGGTAAAGAGGAAATGCAGACAGATTTTAAGTATAGAAGTGACATAAGTGACATAAGCATATTTATATATTTAAAAGATTACTGTTGTAATCTTTTAAAGACAAGGAGAAGATTAGAAGGCAGCTACAATTGCACAGAAACAAGAATACAAGGGCATCCCTTAAGGAACATGAGCTTTAGGCGATAGAGAATCCAAAATGAGGTAATGGATATGTTGAGTTTGAGAGTACTATGGGTGCGAAGAAATACTCCAGTATTTCTTATATGTAAGTCATATAACAGTAAGGATCTGGAGCTCAGAAGAGAAGTCTAAAACAGAAATGTTTATTTGGGAGTGATCAGTGTGATATGAAAGTTGAAACACTATGCTATCAAATAATAAAAATACATTGCTTGAGAAGAGAAGACATCAGAGAATGGAAGACTGCTTTGTGTACAATGCTAGTAGTATTACAGACCCAGTAAAGCATTTCTGGAAGTCATATTTCAAGGTGCTGTTCCACACAGATAGCTATTGTACTCAGATGTATCAAATGTCACTGCAATCACCAGCTGACAGTGGGAGTAAGGAGAAGGGATTCTGTGGCTATCTGTCATAGGAGAAGTGACAGAACTTTCAAACAATTAATATAATACAGTATGAGTTAGAAGATCTGGGCACAGAGAAAACTGATCTGCAAAGAGAATGAAGAATCATGTGCAGAAAGAAGAAATAACAGGGGATTGAAAAACAAGGCATGTATTTCCAATATGTTCTTAGGTGCTGTCCCTTTTGGGAATTCCATCATTCCTTCCTTTGAGTTCCATGAAACACCATTGTAATTTATCATTGATTTCCCTTTTTCTCTTAGTATAGAATGAATTGATTTGATCTTGTAATAATAAGATCCTAATATACAGATACAACATCCTTTTACGAGGAGAAATTTTATTTTCTCCTACATAGATGTATGGTTTCTCTTGGTCCAAGGCTGCTGTTTTGGATTCAAGGCCAAAGAACAGAAAATGTGAGGGGGAGAGTAGATGGGAAAAACCAAACCCTATATGTAGCAGAGATGTCTAGTTACCATTTCATATCCATTGCCCCATCTTCCTCAATAAGAGAATGCACATTTTAATTGGTATACCCCATTGAAAGCACAGTGCAATTTCCCTTGTAATCAAGTGTAATATGTGACTAAGCTCTGGCTGATGAGACGTAAGCAGAAGATGACATGCTACTTCCTAGAAGGTTGCCAAAAGAAAACCAACTCATCTACAAAGAACTTATTTATCCTTTCTCCCTTCCTCCTTCCTGCCTTCTGGCAAGTTGACATGAAGGCCAGAGTTCTAGCAGCCATCTCAGACCAAAAGGCAACATTGAGAATGTAAGCTCCCCCTAGGATGGTAGAATAGGATGGCTGAATGAGCCCATGGAGCCACCATAAGTAATTTCTGGTATAAGGTACTGTTTTGGGGGGGTTGCTGTTATATGCAGCTGAACTTAACTGTAACTGATGCTAAAGAAAAAATTGGCATGCTTTTGTATAATTTATAAAAATATAATTCCTAATAATATCCCTGCATTTATCACAGTAAGCATTTTCTTAAAATATATAAAAATTACTTAAGAACTCTTCTTTCTTACAGTTATTTATAAGAGGAATTAGAGTGGAAAAAAACATCGGTCTGAAAATTAGTAAACCTGGATTTGAAAGATATTTATGTTACTTTGATAAGTAATAAAACTTTAAGCACAGTTTCTTTACTTTTAAAAATTAAGGATTTGAGCTAGATGATCTCTAAGGTGTCTTTCAACTGCAAAAACTTCTCTGATACTATGTCCTGCTTTCATTACAGAGTAGTGAAAAGATAAAAGCAATCATTATTATTTAACAAACACAGCACTGTTCCAGGCACTTGACAAATATACCACCCATTTAACAGAAGAGGAAACAGAAGAGTAGAGAGTTTCAATAACTTGCCCAACATTACACAGCTTATAAGTGGCAGAGCCTGGATTCAAACCCAGGAAGTCTAACTGGGTCTCTGGTCTTAATTACTATCCTGTCTCAACTAATCAAGCAGTAAATAAGCTCTACTTAGCCAAGAAACAATAGTCACTACCAGTACAAATGACTCAAAGACTGTAAGAGGACATGGCAATTTTATTTACAAAATATTCCTAGACATGAGTTAAGCTACATAATTTCTCCCAAACCTTTCAACCTACTCCTGATGAGAAGGTCACAATGCAACACTGACTTCCTGAAAGACGGGCATTTGTGGTGTGCTGTGCACAAGATGGCAAGCACAGTTTCTCTGGGAGGCAGGAACGAAGATATTCGTTCAGCATAACCTGGGAAAGGAGGGTGCTCATGCCTTCTAATAAATCAGATTTTTATTTTTAATAAATAGATAAACAAAAAAAGAAACCCTTGCCTATCATTTTTTTCAAGCTGGTGCACACTCACTGATCTTGCCGGCACCAGGCTGCAGATGGGCTGTGTTTTGGCATGCCTGACGCAAAGTTCCCATCTATCAGTGGCTCCAGCCACTGCTCCTCCTGCTGCCTTGGCATGTGAATATTGGGTTTCACATAGAAATGCGAAAAATGCCTTTAAACTCATTTCTACATGAAATACAATATATTTGCCAGATAAGCTGGACCCTCACATTAATCATAAATCAATTATATTTATCCTTAGCCAAGAAAGTACTAAAACGTTCTTCCCTCATTTTGAAATCCAAACTGATATTCACAGTAATTATGCTGCCTTCCAGATGAATCATTG
The DNA here is from genome assembly GCA_004027955.1 of Chaetophractus vellerosus. Classification (NCBI taxonomy): domain Eukaryota; kingdom Metazoa; phylum Chordata; class Mammalia; order Cingulata; family Chlamyphoridae; genus Chaetophractus; species Chaetophractus vellerosus. The sequence continues at coordinate 779 of PVKH010002885.1, read as the reverse complement.
TCTCATACTGTAATCGTCTGTACTATGGCTGATTCATTTTCTGCTTTATAGTATTTGAAATGATCATTTCATTGTGCTGGGATTCTGAAAGTTATTGAAGTAAATCCTTTTATTCACTAGACTTTCCTCTTTTTTTATCCCATCTTCAGTCTCTTTGTTCAAATTTTACACCAAAGTTTTCTGAAAGCTGTAGCAAGTAGAACAAACTGTTAAATCCAAATCTGACTGAAGCCAGCAAAATTATACAACTGGATAGTGATGTCTCTCTCCACCACTTTTCCTTAATCTTGCCTTTCCCACCAGTCTCACCACACCCTTTCTATTTGCCCCTTTCATCCTTCTGAAAATACGGTCATGTTCATGTTACATGATGCAACACTTTTAAAATACTGAAGTCTTGATTTCAGGTCATTATCCAATATGCACAAACAAATATGAGTTATTTTCTAGGTGTTATATATACATCAGCATTTTTAAAGCGCCACATTGGAAGACAGGTGTCCACTGCCCCCAGAGTCTCCTGTGTCACATTAGTGCATGCTTATTAAGAAGGTGTCATGGAATTATCTCTGGTTCAGAACCTCTGGAATGCAGGGCTCATATCAGAATGAGTGGAAACAGGTGTACCCAACACAAGGAGGGACATCTCACAGGGTCTGATGCTGACTGCCAACTCCCAGGTGGAATTTAAGGAGATGGAAAAGCAAGAGCCTTTATGGACACTGCCATCACCATGAAAAAAACACAAAAATAAAAGAGGAGAACTTGCCATTACAGCT
>PVKH010002884.1:0-26096 GCA_004027955.1 Chaetophractus vellerosus | reverse complement strand
CCTTTCCTTTCCTTTCCTTTCCTTTCCTTTCCTTTCCTCAGAAAGTTTATTGGGAAGCTCTCCCAATGGAGGTTGTCTGAAGAATAGACTTCAGCTCCCCTGCCTATATTTTCACTTTTTAACATCACAAGGAAAGTAATTTTTAATTCTGTAACTTATTCAATGTTTGTTATAGTGCATGGTACCTAACTGATGTTTAATAAATGTGTGACTAAAATGTTAACAGATATTCTTTTTTTTCCCCTGAAAATTTTTTTTACTGTTTTTTGGTTCAGAGTTACAAATAAATGTTTAGGCTTGTGAAAAAAAGTGTTCTTTGATCAATCTTCTTAGAATCTTTGTGTTCTGTAAATAAACTACCAAACTTGAATAATCTGTGATTAACTAGTGGACCCCATCTCCCAGAAGACTTAGCTCAGGTTTTGCTTCTACTACATCTCACCAGTAAAAGAAGCAGAGGCAGGGATGAGACCTTCTCTATCAAAGGCCAAAGATATGAGAACAAAAATTCATTTCCATTTGGTGATAAATGTAGCCTATCTGATAAATAGGATGAAAAGTCCTGATTGTCTATCTGCATCAGGGTCCATAGGTAAAGTACCTCAGTAGTTCCACAGTCTTGGGTGACTTGTAAACAGGCCCTGGCATATTCACCAACAACTAAGTTCAGGCAATTTAATTTGCAGCCTTGCATGATACACTTCATTTCCCAAGCTGTTTCACAAAGCAGGGGTGGTGTGATGAGAATAACTCTATTCTCAGGGATGCAGACTTTAGGTGCTGCACCATGCTCTTTAAATTTGCAACATATTCATCCAGTGGAATGTGCTGCTTAGGATTCTCATCTTTTAAAGCACTGTCATTGGCACCAAAGAAAATTGTGACTGCTACAGGGCTGACCAGACTGTTACCTTTCCTGATTAGTTTTGGAAGGATAATTTTGGCCCATCTGATATTGTATTCTGAAAATCCATGATTCATAACATCACTTTTTCTGGGTAACAGAGTCTCTGAAGAGCAACACATGAAGCCAGAATACGTTGCTCCCACAGCCCACTGCCTGGCACAGTGCCATAGCTGCCACTGGCTGAGATGGATATCTCTCTCTCTCTCTCTCTCTTTTTTTTTTTACCTCAATAGTAATCTACAGCTTATGTTAAAATGTGCAGATAGTTCCTTAAAATGAGCCACAGGTTTTAAGAAAAACAGTGTGCCTTGTTACACTCAGGTCAGGATACCAACTTGTGCCTCTCGTTATAATTTTGAGTTACAATGCATCATGAAAATGAAAACATAGGGGTCCTTTAGGAGACTGCCAGAATTGTTTATTTTCTCTAATAATCAATGTTTTCTTATTTTTTAAAGACATTATGACTTTTGAAAAACATGTTTTGTCTTGCTTGGATGTAGAATCATGTTATAAAAGCCAATTGATGATCAGAACCTCTATATAAGTACCTTATACATGAAATCATAATTATTTAAAGTTATTGAATTTAGTTTTTCTCTACTTTTGCTACCTTGTTGGTAGGTGTAATTTTCTTTCTTTCTTTATAGGCATTTGTAAAAAGTGACAAGGGAAAAGAGTAGAAATATTTGTACTCAGTGATCCAAGCTTCAAAGAAAAATCTAGAAAAAGAAGACCAAATTAAACACAAACTAAATAGAGAAAGGAAATAAGAATAAAGCAGAAAGTAATCAAATATAAAATGGACAAAAAATAGAGAAAATGAAAACCAAAAGCTGGGTCTTGAAAATTTTATAAAAATATAGCTAGATTGGTCAAAAATTTAAAAAAGATAGAGTAAAAGAGAAAAGATGAAGGGAGAGAGAGAGAGAGAGAATGAATATGTGTGTGTACGAGGGAGAGGCAATATATTACCAACATCAAGAATGAAATGTGGGGCTTCACTACAAATTTTACATATATTAAAAGAACAGAAGGAAAAAAAAAGACAGAAGGGAATATTATGAACAAATTTATGCTAATGCATTTGACAACTTAGATACAATGGAAAAATTCCTTAAATTCCTTGAGTGACACAAATTACCAAAATTATTCAAAAAAACCTAGAGGAGAAGATGACATCAGAGTAGGCAGGCAAGGCTCAAATCTCTCACAAAAGCAGTGGAGAAAGGGTGAAAAAATGTCTGAGGGACCAGCTTTGGGGGTCAACAGATCAGGACAGTGCTGACCAACTCCCAGGAGGGCAAGGGATAGAGAGACAAAGAACCCAATACAACAAATATGAGTTACTAAACCCCCATTGTGGCTGGGAAAGGCACCATACTTTACCCTCAAGATGGTAAGACCAAATAAAACCCTGGCTCACTGCAGATGACTAAAAGGAGAATAGACTTCTTCCTCCCCAGGAAGAGGGAGGGCAGAGAGTGGTCTCTTTTCAGTGAATTAGGCCAGCAGAGCTGGTTTTGAATCTCTGCTTGGCCCAGACCAGAAAACAGGTAAGCAGAGGTTGAAAGAAGCTCCTTGGAAAGGGTCACCAACAAGTGCCATCTGCTGGCTTGCCAGGAAACTGCAAGGGGAAAAGCTAGGTCTGTCAACCTGAACCCCATGAGAGAAAATCTGCACCCCATTAGTGGGCCTGATTTTGAAACTTAAACTGGGCAATTTTAAAGACTCAGAATAAGTTGAACCAAAAATCAAAGAAGAATCATGAAAAAAAACACTAGTCAAAAGAGAGAAATTGACTATCAGAGTAAATTCTCCAATGTATTCAGTTGCCTAGATATCAACAAACAGTAAAAGCCATACTAGGAAACAGGAAGAGATGGCCCCACCAAAGAAACAAACAAAATATCCTGACAAGATACAGGATTTAAGACAACTAATCAATGATAATCACACAAATCTCCTAAACCAATTCAAAACAATGAAGGCAAATATGACTAAAGAGATAAAGGATATTAAGAAGACACTGGATGAGCATAAAGAACAATTTGAAAGTCTACAAAGAAAAGTAACAGAGCTTTTGAGAATGAAAGACATAATAGGTGAGATTAAAAATTTACTAGAAGCACATAAAAACTGATTTCAATTGCTTGAAGACAGAATTAGTGATTTTAAGGACAGAACATCTGAAATGGAAAAGACAGAAGAACAGAGAGAGAAAAGAATGGAAAAAATGGAACAGGATCTTAGGGAATTGAATGAAAATGTGAAATGCACAACTGTACACATCAGTGTTTCCCAGAAGGAGCGGAGAATAGAAAAGGGGCAGAAAGAATATTTGAGGAAATAATGACTGACAACTTTCCAACTCTTATGAAAGAAAGAAATATCAATATCCAAGAAGGACAATGCACTCCAAACAGAATAAATCTGAATAGACCTTCCTCAAGTCATCTACTATTCAGAATGGCAAATATCAGAGATAAAAAGAGGATTCTGAAAGGAGCAAAGCAGCAAGAGAAAGGCAAAGCATCGCATACAAGGGAATCTTAAAAAAGATTAAGAGCCAACCTCTCATCAGAAACCATGGAGGTAAGAAGAAAGTGGTACGATGTATTTAAGGCACCGAAAGAGAAAAACTGCCAGCCAAGAATTCTGAATCTAGCAAAACTATTCTTCAAAAATGAGTGTGGATTTAAAGTATTCACAGACAAACAAAAACTGAGAGAGTATGTTAACAAAACACCATAATTACGGAGATACTAAAGGGAGTGCTGAAGCCTAAAAGGAAAAAAAAAGACAAGGGCAAGAGACTTGGATAAGAGTATAGAATGAAGAATATTAAAAAGGGTAAATTAAGGGATAAAAAGACAAACAGTAGTAAGATATGTCAATGGAAAGTCAAAATATAAAATGGTCGAAGTAAGTAAGTAATGCACTTAAAGTAATAGCACTGAATATTAATGGCTTGAACTCCCCAATCAAAAGACATAGATTTATAGAATGGAAAAAATTTGAGCCATCTACATGTTGTCTACAAGAGACTCGCCTCAGACATAAGGACACAACCAGGTGGAAAGTGAAATGTTGGAAAAAGATATTCCACACAAATACTAACTAAAAAAGAGGTGGGGTAGCAATTCTAATATTAGACAAAATAGATTTTAAATGCAAAACTGCTATAAGGGATGAAGAAGGTCACTATATAATAATAAAAGTGGCAATTCACCAAGAGTAAATAATTTTAATAAAGATTTATGCACCTAACCTGGAAGCCCCAAGATACATGAGGTACACACTGGCAAACCTGAAGGGAGAAATAGGTAACTCTACAATAATAGCTGGAAACTTCAACACACTACTCTCAGTATTGGATAGAACATCTGTCAGAGGAAACAAAGAAACAGGGAACTTGAATAATATGATAAATGAACAAGACCTAACAGTCATTTATAGAGCATTATACCCCAAAACAGCAAGACATACATTCTTTTCAAGGGCGCATGGATCCTTCTGCAGGATAAACCATATGTTGGGTCACAAGACAGGGCTGAATAAATTTAAAAAGTTTGAAATTATACAAAACACTTTTTCTGATCATAACAGAATGAAGCTGGAAATCAATAATGGATAAGAAAAGGGAAAAGTCATAAATAGATAGAGATTAAAAAATACACACTTAAATTATCCGTGGGTCAAAGAAGAAATTGCAAGAGACTTCAGTAAATATATTGAGACAAATGAAAATGAGAATACAACATGTCAAAACCTTTGGGAGAAGTGGCTGTGGCTCAATTGGTTGGGCTCCCGTTTACCATATGGGAGGCCTGGGTTTAGTACCTGGAGCTGATGACCCACACAGCGTGATGAGCTGATGCAGCAAGATGACACAACAAAGGGAGACAAGCAGACACAGAAAAACGCAAAGCAAATGGACACAACAAGCACAAGCTAGCATTGTGCTCAACATTAAAAGACTGATAGCTTTCCCACTGAGATCAGGAACAAGACAAGAATGCCCACTGTCACGACTGTTATTCAATATTGAGCCAGAAGTTCTAGCTAGATTAATTAGGCCAGATAAAGAAATAAGAGTCACTTAAATAGAACAGGAAGAAGTAAAACCTTCACTATTTGCTGATGATATGATTCTTTATCTAGAAAATCCTGGAAAATCCACAACAAAGCTACTAGAAATAATAGACGAGTTCAGCAAAATTATGGGATAAAAGATAAATATGCAAAATCAGTAGCATTTCTATACATTACTGATGAGAAATCTGAGGGGGAAATAAGAAATAAGATTCCATTTATAATAGTAACTAAAGATATCAAATATTTCAAAATAAACTTAACCATGGATATAAATGACCTATATTCAGAAAACTATAAAACATTGCTAAATAAACCGAGGAAGACTTAAATAAATGGAATGACATTTCATGTCCATGGATTTGAAAACTAAATATCATTAAGATGTCAATTCTACCCAAACTGATTTACATATTCAATGCAAACCCAATAAAAACCCCAAAAACATTTTTTGCAGAAATTGAAAAGCCAAGTATCAAATTTATTTGAAAGGTTAAGAGGCCCTGAATAGCCAAAAAGATCTTAGAAAAGAAGAAAAAAATTGGAGCAATCACACTTCCTGACTTTAAAGTATATTACTTAGCTACAGTGGTAAAATCAGCATGGTACTGGCAGAAAGATAGATGGATTGACCAATGGAACTAAATAAAAAACTCAGAGATAGACCTTCACAGCTATGGCCAAATGATCTTCAACAAGGCTGCCAAGACATCCCAGCTGGGCCAGAATAGACTATTCAACAAATGGTGCTGGGAAAACTGTATATTCAAATCCAAAAGAAAGAATGAGGACCCCTCTCTCACACCTTATACAAAAATTAAGTCAAAATGGATCAATGGACTAAATATAAAAGCTATAACCATAAAACTCCTAGAAGAAAATGTAGGAAAACATCTTCAAGATCTTGTGGTAGGCGGCACTTTCTTAAACTTTTATACCCAAAGCACAAGCAAGAAAAGAGAAAATAGATAAATGGGACCTCCTCAAAATTAAACACTTTTGAACTTCAAAGGACTTTCTCAAAAGGGTGAAAAGGTAGCCGACTCAATGGGAGAAAATGTTTGGGAATCACATATCTGATAATGATTTAATATCCATGGTATATAAAGAGATCATACAACTCAACAATGAAAAGACAAACTATCCAATTAAAAAATGTGCAAAAGGCCTGAATAGACAATTGTCCTTAGAAAAAAATACAAGTGGCAAAAAAAGAACACATGAAAAAATGTTCAAACATCACTAGTGATTAAGGAATGCAAATCAAAATTACAATGAGATATCATTTCACACCTATTAGAGGATGTGGAGAGATAATAATGCTTATTCACTGTTGGTGGGATTGTAGAATGGTATAGCCACTGTGGAGGAAGGCTTGGCAGTTCCTAAGGAGGTAGAATATACACTTGCCATGTGACCTGGCAATACCATTACTAGGCATATACCCAGAATAATTGAGAGGAGTGATAACAAAAGACATCTGCACAACGAAGTTCATAGTAGCGTTATCCACAATTGCTAAAAGATGGAAAAAACTCAGGTGTCCATCAACTGATGAATGATAAACAAATCGTGGTGTATACACATGATGGAACATTATGTAGTTGTAAGAAGAAATGAAGTTGTGATGCATATGACAACATAGATGAACCTGGAGGACATTATGTTGAGTGAAGCAAGCCAGATACAAATGGAAAGATACTGTATGATTGTGCTATTATGAACTAAATATATTGTGTAAACTCATGGAGTTAATAATTAGAATATAGGTCCCTAGAAAATAGACTGAGGGTAGACAATGGAAAGCTGAGAGATAATACGTGCAGAATTCGTAAAAAATTGTCAACCTTTGGAAATGAATAGAAATGTAGAAAGCACATCATAGTGTTTGTAACTAGCAGAGCTATTATATGGGTATGACAGTGGTGATAAGGGAAAGTCTAAGAGCATGTATATTACTGGAAGAAAAGCTAAAAAATGTACCATGGAAATGTATAACATATTGAAACCTCATGTGAAAAATGAATATTGGTGATACTGAATATATGACTTTTTTTACAAAATATAAGTACAAATAAACTAGAGAGCTAAAACAGAATAACAGTTATGTATGGCAGAGGAAGCATTGAGAGATTGAGATGTAATGAGTTCTTTTGTTTTTCTGTTTTTTTGTTTATTATTATTGTTATTGGAATAATGAAAATGCTCTAATAATGATTGAAGTAATGAATGGGGGGCCGGCTGTAGCCCAGTGGATAGGGCACCGGTACACCACATGGGAGGCCCTGGGTTCAGTTCCCGGGGACCTCTGCAGGCGGGCAGACCGCCTTGAGGGGTCAAGCTGCCGTGGGTGGGGCAGAGCCGCTGTGGGCAGGGCAAAAAGCCACCATGGGCAGGGCAAAGTCGCCACGGGCAGGGTGAGACACCTGCAAATGGAACAAAGCTGCCTGCGAACAGCAAGCAGAAAGGGGAGGGATATGTAACAACAACAACAAAAAAGAAGTAATGAATGCACAATTATGTGATTATACCAAGTACCATTGGTTGTACACTTTGGATGGATTTATACTTTATTAATATGTATAAATAAAATTGATTTGTTAAAAAGAAAAAGGAAAGACTAGAAAAGCTAAATAGCTCCATACCAAGTATGAGAACTGAAATTTAACTAAAATCTGTTCCACACATAAAACTTTAGGCCCAGATGTATTTATTGGTAAGTTTAAGCAAACATTTCTGTTTTCAGAAAATAGAGGAAAAAATATTTCCTAACTGTTTTATCAGGGAAGTATAACAACCATGTTAAAACCTAACAAAAACATACAAAAATCAAGAAAACAAAGAACAATATTCTTTATGAACACACATACAAATATCTTCAACAAAATTTTAGCAAAGCATATTTAGCAATATCTAAAAAGGACAATTCATCATGAGAACATTTGATATATCTCAGGAAAGTAAGGTAATTTTAACACTTAAAATTTAATTGATGTAATTAACCATGTAAACAGAAGAAGAAAAAACATATTGTCATCTTAGCAGATATTAAAAAAATTTTGAAAAAAATTGAACATTCACTTATGATAAAAACTCTTATCACACTAATACAAGGGAACTTCCTCAATCAGGTGAAGGGCATCTATGAATAACCTATAACTAATACCCTACTTAATGATGGAATACTGAGTTTTCCCAAACACCTGGAATATGACAAGGATATTTACTTTCACCACTGCTATTCATCAATTTACTGGAGGGAAAAAAAAGAAAAATTACACCTCTTTATTCAATAAGACATGATTTTGCTAAAAGAGAAGCCTAAGAAATCTATGAAACTGCTATGAGAAGAGTATGTAGAATTTTGCAGGGTCACAGTATACAAGGCTGGTGTACAAAAATCAATTGTTTTTATATATATTAGCAATAGAGAAATTGAAAATGAAAGTAAAACTAACATTTACCCAAAATACAAAATGCTTTGGGAGCAGTATAACAAAATATGTGCAAGACTTGTACACTGAAAACTATAATACATTAATGAAACAAATTAAATAAGATTTAAATAGACAAATACATCAGGACTCAACATTGTTATGATGTTAATTATCCCTAAATTGATTTATAGATTCAAACCCATCCCAATAAAAATTCCAGTGATTTTTATCCTATAAAATTTGACAAATTTATCCTATAAAATTTATGTGGAAAGGAAAAGAAACTTATAACAATTTTGAAATAAAAGAACAAATTTGGAGAATTTATAGTGCTTGATTTTAAGATTTTCTATAGAGTTAAACTAATTGAGATGGTGTAGTTTGGGCATAAGGATAGACATGTAGATAAATGGAACAGTGTAGAGTACTCAGAAATTGACCCGAATACATATTATCTATTGATTTTTGACAAAATGATAAAGTAGTAGAGTGGGAAAGAATAGTGTTTTCAACAAATGATGAACTGGATATTCATACAGAAAAAATGATCCCCCAGTCTTATCTCATACCATACACAAAAATGAACCTGATCTATTCTATATCTAAAAAATGTCACATACCTAAACATAAAAGCTAAAATTATAAAACCTCTAGATGAAATGAAAACCTTGCCTATTTAGGCAGATTTTTAAATATATATATTTCTATCATAAAAACAATAAAATAGATTTCAAATTAAAACTTCTGATGTTTGAAAGGCATCATTAAGAAAATAAAAAGCAAGTCACATACTGGGAGAAAACATTCATTAGATTCAAAGGACCTGTATCTAGAACTAAAATGTGTAAAAGAACAAATTTTAAATTAGCAATTAAAAGACAAACAAGGATAAGGATGGTGGTGATGACAGCACAATATTCCAAATGCAATTAACCACACTGAAATATATATCTGAGTATGATTAAAAGGGGAAATGTTAGATTGTGTATATGGTAACAGAATAAAGAAGTTAAAAAAATCCACAGAACTACACTTCAAAAACAGTGAACCCTAAGTTAAACCACGAACTTTAATTAATAATACAATGATAAAAGTGTGCTATCACTTGTAACAAATTTTCCACACCAATGACATTTGTTATGCATGTTTGTTCTGTAAACCTACAACTTCTCTAATAAATGGGGAAAATAAAAATAAAAAAAGACAAATCACTTAAAATGGGCAAAAGGTTTCAACAGAAACCTCTCAAAAGAATATATATGAATGGCTAATGAGCACATAAAAATATGTTCAACGTCATTTGTCATTGGAATGCAATTAAATCTCATAATGAAGTAATGCCAGACATTTAGTTCAGCATTTTTTTAAAAAAGTTAAACATATATTTACCATATAACCTGGCTAGAGCACATCACTGTTTCTGAAACACTCTATACCATAATTTTATAATCATGAAGAGGTAAATTCCTCAGGTAACCAAAACAAACAGTCCTGAAAAGTCATAACTCTTGTAGGAATTACTTTTTTTTTTAAAGATTTATTTTTTTAATTTATTATATATCCCCCTCCCCCCGCTTGTTCTTGCTGTGTTCATCTTTGTGTTCTTCTGTGTCTGCCTGTCTCCCCTTGATGCGGTGACCTGCCGAGTCAGCTCACCGCACGGCGGCCTGCCTGCTCACGGCGGCCTGCCTGCTCATGGTGGCTTGCCCTTGCTTGCGGCAGCTTGCCCTGCCCGCAGCGGCTTGCCTGCTCAAGGCGGCTTGCCTTCTCGAGGCGGTCTGCCTACTTGAGGAGGCCCTAGGAACCGAACCCGGGGCCTCCCATGTGGTAAACCGGATCCCTACCAGTTGAGCTACAGCCAGTTCCCAGGAATTACTTTTAAAATGCATTCAACACTTCTCTGCTTTCCTAAATAAAATATAGTGCTGGATCTGGCTCATTTAGCTTTCTAGAATTGATCTTGTACAACTGTTCCCATGTTTTCCACATTCAGGGTCATCACTTTGTAGCTTGAAATCAGCCATGGCTGGGAGTATTTACAGCCAGAAATTGGCAAACACTACAAATCCAACCTTTTCCCCCCATACATACTATTTACTAGTACATCACTGATCAGAAGCCTAATCTTTTAACAATGGAAAGGATATCAGAGGTGATTTAGTTACCTTTGAAAGACAACATTAATTATCACTCACTATAGCTAGGAGAGTTCTTGAAATGCTTGATGTTGTTTTTCGGTGGGAATTTAAAACGTAATTCCTTACAATGGGGGTTAGGGTTATTATCATGAAATCTGAAATAATTTGAACTTATTAAAGGAAAAATATAATTGAATTACTTCTAGTTAAGTTTCACTAATACAAATTAGACCATGTCTTCAATTTCTGATTATAATAAAATTCTGTGCCAAAAATAACAAACCAAAAATAACAAGGTATATTTTTTATGCATGTTTGTAAAATCAATTCTGCCACACTATGATTTCTAAACTATCTTCCCAGCTATTCTCTTTCCATAATTCAGTATGACTTGGGAATACTTGAAATAGAATGTTAGCATTTATCATCCTCACTCTAAATTCTTCTTCATCCTTATGGTGGCCTCCTTCACTTTAGCTACACTCTGTGGTTGCAAGGCTAAGGGCCAGGTGGAAGGTCCACTTTTATACTCTTTGTTTTATCTCAGTGTTTATCTTTTATAGCTTTTCTGGGCTGAAGCAGGAAATGTATTGTTATGACTTTAACTGCTTCTTGCTGGATGTCCAGATGACTGGGAAAGAAAAACTGAACATAGAAAGAGCATTGCTAATCAAATCAACAAAGACCCAAATATTTACTTTGACAGAGATTTTGATAATTGAGAAATATTTTCTCCCTTTAATTGTGAAATAGATTTCAATGAAAACAGTATGGTCGTAATAAGCCATTCTTTCAGACACTATGCTGGGTACTGAGTCTACAATGTGAATCCAATCCAGAATAGTTCTGGCCCTAATAGAACTTCTAGACTCTATGGAGACTGGAGGTCGGGGTGGGTAATGATAGTCATCACATAAGTAAATGCACGAATGAATATACAATTACAAATACAGTATGTAAAGTGAAGGAAAAGAATAGGGTAATATGAGAGAATAAAAAGGAAAGCTCATTTAGATTAGTCAGGGAAGAAAATGACATTTTAACTGATACTTGAATGATGGTAGATTGTAACAGCGGGGCAAATTTAGGAGGAAAAGTTTTGTTTTTTGGTAGCAAGAAGAACTTTTTCAGAGGCCCTGAGTCAGGTAAAATTGTATAATTTATTGTATTATTTTATTTTACTGTTTTGTTTTATTTTATTTTTTTACAAGAGCTATAAAATGAGGAAATATTAAGAACTTTTAAGCGGAAGAGTGAGATATTCATATTGCACTTAAAAAGATCACTCTGTCTGCTATTATGTAGAAAATTGATTGGAGTAGGGCAAGAACGGAATTGCTCCTTGACAATATGTGTGTGAGGATGACAAAAAGATTAACTGGGAAAATAATTTACCAGGCAGAAGGAATAAAGAGCTTTCCCCAAATTCCTAATGACTGCATAATCATTACTCAGCTCAACCCATTACCTATCCTGAGGGGTAAAAAGGATAGTATGAGTCCATACACAATAGAAAAACAAGACAATTCCCCATGCTACTTCTCCTTTCTCTGTACCTCCTGATTCTTACCTCCTGCCTTTGCATGTACTATTAATTGTAAATCCTGGAAAAAGCCCTTCTCTCTTTAATTATGTTGAAATCTTAACCATCTTTCAAGTTCTAATTTAAATGCTTCCTCCTCCAGGAAAGCTTGATCCCCTAACAAGATATTTCCTCTTTCCTAATTCACACTCTCTTGCAGTTACTTTTAAACCTTTCTTATGTCATTTTTTCTATTGAGTGAATAACTAAAAGGTATTTGTGGAGTTACCATAAGACATCCCCTATAATCAGCTCTCCAGCATGTACTTGACCAGTGCCTCTGTAAATACTTTTAATTGAAATTTAAATATGATTTTTTACCATTAATTAACTCTGATTTACTAATTTGTCTGGTTAATAAGCATCCTTTTCTTACTGTTTGAAAAGGAAATTACTTGTATGGATAAAGAATGCATTCAAATGATGCAAATTCATAAATGAAAAGTACAAGCAAACTTAAATATTATTTTCCATCCTTAGATATCACTCAATCAAATATTATTTAAAATGGTGTCTCTTTGTGAGTTTTAGTTACCATTTTATTCATCTTTTAATAGCTTTGAAATCTATTTTTACCATATAAGAACCCAGTTGCAAGTTTAGAGTTATGCATTATTGCATAGCGTTACTTGGTGTTTAGGGTTAAATCAATACACGTTTGGGGGATTAAAAATAAATTAAAGAATGAACACCCATGTAGTATTTGTCCACTGAAAATGACATGAAATATATTGTATTTAAAATAAAATAGGATATTTAATTCAGGAAGATGTCATCGTTCATGTACTACATGCACTTCATGTAGTCCCTAAGGAGCTATGACCTAAGAGCACATTGATAGATGGATCTTATTGTTGGTTTATTCAGTCTAATTTACAAACCACAAAATCTCTCACAAATACTGCCTTGAACATCTGCTGATACAAGTGTAATTTATAGCATACTTCCACTAGTCATATTTTCCTTCAAATTTATTAAACTTAAACGTATAAAAGAAATAGTGCAAATATTGTTCATTAATAATATGTAAACAAATGAATAATAGGCTTATTTAGATCTCTTTAGAATTTCTTCCTTTTGCATGGTAATATTTGTAATAAATAGGTATCCAGTCATAATTTCTAGTTCTCACAGTTTTCACAGTTCATCTTTGGGATTTTATAATCACTAAAACATAGCCATACTTGGCTTGGTATGAAGATAAAAACAAAACAAAAACCAACAGATATTTAGTGGAATGTGGATTGAAGGAAAGCAATGTCAAATGATTCAAATCTCTTCCTGGTTCCCTCATTCCTAGTTATGTAATCTTGAACCTTTTTTCCCCTATAATAAGAACACAATAAAAGAGGACTGGTGTTCTTCTTTTGTCAGTAATCATGCTGATGGATCAATTAAACTTATTGTTTTGTTTTCCTCCTCTTTTTCCACTTATTGCTTCCAAGGATAAGAAATGACAGAATTAACATTCCACTTGGTCACTAGCAATGCCTCCAGACTTATGCCAATGAATTTACTTGGTGACTTGCTTTAAAATCACGGCTATTCAGTTTTTTTTTTTTTTTTAAATCTAGGCTGATTGCAGATTAGTGTATTTGGAGGAAGGATTAAGTATTTTCCCTGCTTACATCAGAACTATGTAAAGAGAACTCCTGGATAATATCAGGTAATAGATAATTAGTTTGGCACCTGACCAGAGTAAGATTCAGGCATGAGTATTTTATTACTTACTAACACAAATGAGCATTCAGCTTTTGGGTCAACTTAGATACCTGAAAAACAATCACTGTGGCACATTTATAATCTGGTGAGCAAATTCATGCAATTTTAGGTCCCTCTGCTGACTTACCTGGAAAGACCATTATGTAAGATAATGAATTTAACAGATGAAAATCAGTATATGCTTTTGCACCCTGTCACTTTATTTTATAAATAAGATCTGGCATTTTTTTTACTTAGGCTTGTCCATCCTCATGTGGTTGGCATATTAGAGATGTGGCTTCTTATTTTAGATAAAAAATTTCCTTGATTAATGCAAATTTTCCCTTGAATATTGAATATATTTAACCAGAGTGTTTTTAACCTGATTCAAGTGCGAGTTTTCTTCAAATATGCAGGAAAAAATAACAATTAACAGTGGCAAATACAGAAATTTAGTCTTTCCTATAATTGTATTTTAAAAGATAGAGGAAGCTCTACCCAGGATATTCTCTGAGACAGGGTTAGAATTAGAGAAAATGTTGGTGGAGGTTGTAGTTGGAGTGAATAACACAAGTTTTGACTAGAAGATGTGTTCCTCTTTAAATATCTTGTGCTTTTTCCAGAATGATGACAAGGTTATATTCATTTAGATGTTCTAAAATTCACCAGTAGACCTATGCTAGCTTAACAAAGGTAATGATTGCACTGAGCTATATTTAGGAGATAACTGGGGACAATGCATGGAAAATCCTAAGATATAAACTAAACTGAGTTGAATAATAAATTTTCCAGAAGAAAATAACACAATAGATACATCAATAGCAATTGAAAACCAGCAAATGCAAGAAGACAATTAAGAGTAGAAAATATAGAAGAAATTTGAAATGGACACTTGAAAATGGCTTTGAAAAGTCAGGAAAGAAAAGAGTAACAGGAAGAGACGAGATGAGACAGAAAAGTTGAAATTTTTAAAAGATGGGTTCAACTTACCTTATTAAGGAATGTTATTTGTAACATTTGCTAATAGGAATGATAACCCTCTGGCTTTTAGCTGCCTTGTCAATATACAAAAAATAAAATGAGATTTGCAGTTGCTTGGCGATATTTATATTAAAATGATCTCTGAAAAGCACTCTTGATTTTTATCATTCTTAAATCATTTTGAAATTGGTATTAAGAGTGGGCGTTCAGGAGAGAAACCCTTGGATTTGAATATTGGCTTTGTCATTTACCATATCAAATTACTTAGTTTTGTGCCTCAGTTTTCTCTTCTGAAGAATAGGCAAAATGATATCATCCATCTCTTAGGTTTACTGTGTGTTTTAAATTAAACACATGTTAAGCGCTTGGAAAACATACGGTAAGTATCATCTAAAGTCCTAACTTATTGTTATGGCTGAATGAAGTCTTAAAATACAGTACATATTATGTCTCCTTCTTTAGAATCAAATAAATTATTTTTTCCTCCTAAGGGCTGCTCAAAGAATTTGCAGGCTTTGAGGTATTTCCATGGTCTTTGTTGATCATATTCATATTTTAACTAAGAGCCAGGTGGCTTTTAAAAATTATTTAAATCATTGGCATGATGGGGTAATCATTTTGAAACGTTTTGTCGTACATAACTAGAAACAAAAGGAGGTGGTTTGGGGTTGTCAGCATAAAATCTTCATCTGTTATATTCTTTGAGCTCAATTTTCTTTTCTTTAAATCCCTTTGCCCAAGAGTGGTCAGGGAAAATTCTGGGAATGAGTTTGATTAGAAACTGAAATCAATCTGCTGAAAATCTAAAATCCGTGTTGGTTTATCGCATTCCTTCTATAATCTAACATGCCCTGAGGAGTGATACTGGATGATTAGAATTACTGGTATATGAAAGCAGCTGGTGTGTGTTTAACAGTTTAAAACTGCACTGAGAGCAGAAACCAACATCGCATATGTTTTAGCTTAATCACATATGCGTTAGCTTAATCTCCTGATATGAGTTGAACTTATTTGGAAAGAGTTAATCAGAAGTCACTATGCATTCGTGAGTGCAACAGTGATTGACCATAGCATTAACTGACAAAGAAAAATACATTATTGAGAAAGAATGCCACATGCAGTTTTTGTTTCTGGAGATTTACACGTGACTGACAACAAGAAAGTTTTGCTTTTCTTTTTTCCCTCAAAACAATAGCAAAAAAGCATGACTGATAATACTACTAACATTGCTACTATTATTTCCACCTACCCACCACCACCACAATAGGAGCCATGGCTGATTGAGTGGCGATTGTAACAGGATCCTGTTAAGTGGTTTATAAGTACAGTTTCACATAAGCCTTTTAAGAACTCATTGAAGTAGTCACTAACAACCCTACCTTTGGATGATAAAATTAAGGATCAGGGCTGTTAATTTTTTTATCCCAAACCATCTATCTAGTAAGTAACAGAGGTGGGGTTTGAACCCAGTCCTGTATGACTACCAAATCCATGCCCTTTCTATTATAGCTAATATTCCCCCAATTTTGTATTTCACAGGTTTCAAAATTTCAAAGCGATTTTGGAGTCCTTCATAGGCCCAAGTCAGGATATTAAAAAAATAATCAACAATTAAAACCTCAAAGTAAATGGGCAATATTTAGTTTTATAACTGAATATATTTATCCTTAGCAAAGATAAATACATTGTCCTTATTTCTTATTTGAATATGTACTGGTAAAAACTCTTTCCTGGATTTCCACCAGTCTATTGATTTGACATTTGGAAGTTACTACCTAACACCACAATGACTTGATTGCTTTTTGCTATATATTAAATCTATTTTTTATATTACAGAGATTTCTGAAAAAGATGTATATATAAAGTGACTGTGCCTATATTAGACCCCATTCTGTCATTTATTCTTATTATAAACAGAGAAATGTGTCCCAGTGGAAGATAATTTCCATTCAGTCTTAGTTTGCCAGTGCTACTCTGACAGATACCACAAAACAGGTCAATTTATACAAAAGAAATTTATTGTCCCATTATTCTAGTGGTTAAAGGCCAAAATCAAGTTTTGAGAGGCCATGCTTTCTCCCAGGGTCTGTGACATTCTGGTGCTGGATTCCTTGGGTTCCTTGGCTTGCATCTCTCCTCAGTCACATGGTTTCTCCTTTTGGCTCCCACTTCTCCTGCTCAGTCATCTGTCTAGATTTGTGTATAGATTTCCTCTCCTGTGAAGAACTTCATCCATGTGGATTAGGGACTGTTCTGATTCACTTGACCTCAGCTAAACAGGATATTGGAAAATCCTATTCAGAAATGAGTCCGCAAATTAATTAATAATAACATCTTTAATGGTCCTATTTACAAATGTGTTCACACCCACAGGGACATGGATTAGCTTTATCATGTCTTTTGGGGGGCCATGATTCAATCCACAATAGCTCTAACACAAAATGCACATGACTCTTAAAGATCCAGGAATTCTTGTGATTTTAATAATGTGAGATTGATATAGATTTATTTTTAATCTCAATAATACAATTATAAATATTCAATCAAATAATTTTGTACAGAATTTTAAATTAAAAATTTTTAATATCAACCTTTTAGATGTTTAAATATGTTCATTGTATTTAAAGTTTTATTTGAATTCAGGTAACCTGAATTTGTAAGTTAGTTGGAATAATAGCAGTTAGCCAAATTCCCTAAATGAAAGTATCTTATAATTTTTCAAAGTGCATAAGCAAGCAACACTTGATTTAAAAAAAAATATTTTTTTTTAAAAAAAGATACTTAGATTACATAAATGTTACACAAAATATAGGGATTCCCATATGCCCCACCTCCCACACCTCCCACAAGCTCCCACATAAAAATCCTTCATTAGTGCGGCACATTAATTGCAACTGATAGACACATCCTGGGGGTTTGCCATTAAGCATGGACCATAGTTCACATTGTAGACCACACTCTTTCCCACACAGTTCTACATGTTATATGATGATATCAAATGGTCTATATCTGCCATTGCAATGTCACTCAGGACAATTCCCAAGTCCCAAAGAAGCCCCTGTATTACAACTGCTTTTCCCTCTCCCTGCCCCCAGAACCTCCAGTGGCCACTGGCTCCACATTAATGTTGTAATTTCTCCCATTGCTTGAATCACAATATGTTTATAGTAGAATACCAGTAAGTCCACTCTAGTCCATAGCTCTTCCTCCCATCCTGAGAAGTCTGGGATGGTGATGTCCATTCAACCTCTAATTTAGAGGGGGCTTATATCCCATAGGGAAGATGGATGGGATTATCCTGCTTGCAGCTGCAGGCTCTCTCCATTCCCTGGGACAGCCATTGTCCATCATCATCTCCCCGCCAGTTGTCCTGGGTGAGTCCAATGAGCTATAGAGCAGGAGTTGCTGCTCCACCGAGGTTCCAGGCCCAGCTGGCACATGGACAGCCCAAAGACTCAAGTCTCTGGACATACACTTACAAACCCCAGCACCAAGTAGAGGTTTGAATAGAAGGGACAGATGAGCCATGTGCAGAGAAGACATAGTTGAGTCCAACTCTGTCACTCTCGGGAGCACAAACTCCAGAGTAGGGCCCACTGGCAAGGCACCAAACTCTGGAGCTATCCACCCTGACATAGGATCTGGGTGTCCCCAGTGCCCTCAGGAGCCCCACTATTTGGGATGATATCCACTTTGGAATCTATGAGATCCTAATGAGATGTACTTAGTCGTTACCTCTGGAATGACCTCCCGACTCACTTTGAAGTCTCTTAGCCATATAAACTCATTTGTCTCTACATTTCCACCCTTTTATTCAAGGTCTTTTCCCAGTCACATTGCTGGTTGGCACTTGGTAGTACTCCCTTGATGCCAGGGAGGATCATCCCTGGGGGTCATGTCCTATGCTGTGAGGAAGGAAATACATTCACATGCTGAGTTTGGCTTAGAGAGAGGCCACATGTGAACAACAAGGAGGCTCTCAGGAGGTGACCCTTAGGCACCCCATAACAATAAGCTAAGTTTCAATTTCAAGAGCAAATACTCATAAGGCTAGTCATCAATATCAAGGGCCCATCAGTGGATCATCCTCCTTCGCCAGTCACTGCCCTTGCACTTGGGGGACTGTCGCTGCTCCCTTAGAGAAATGTGTGAGTGTTCATTCTGTCATAATGTGTTGTATCAGTAGGTGGAGACCCACATAATGAGCGGGAAGGAGCTGGACTCCCATCTTTGGGAGAACCGATTTGTTCAGAAATAGACAGGCAGGAGTTTTTCAAGAGCAAGGGCGATTCCTAATAGCTGAGGACAAACCAGTGTGTCAAGACCTCTTGTTGCATGTAACTATGAATCTTGTCATCCAACGAGTCAGGCTAGGGGGTCATTGTGGGCCTCGGGGGGATGGGGTGGGAGGAATAGAATAGATCAAACAGAGGGTATTTAGTGGTCACTGGAAATGTTCTTCATTATCATACAATGATGGACACAAGACATGGTAAATATCATCAAAATTTATAAAATTGTACAGCCTAAAATGTAACCATAGTGTAAACCATTGACAATGTTTATTAGCTATGTTTCACTATTTGTATATCAGTTATAACAATGCCACAATCAAAATATAAAAGGTTATTAATATGGGGGGGAGGAAACGGGGAAGAGGTCACAGAGGGTTACAACTGGGGTGGGGGAGGATTGTTGATGTGGGGTGTCAGGGATGGGGGATACATGGGAAGAAGTTCACCTGAGCATAAATATAAGGTATATAAAAATGTTCAACACTTGATTTTTTAAATGTAAAATTATTACTGTACACATAACTGAACTGTTCCAAATGTATTTTCTGTATAGTTAGAGCCCAGAAGGAGTTTTTGTGATTTGGTTTTTCTGAACTGTGCTTAACTTAAATTATTTTTTTCAGTTTTACCATTTTAAGTTTACAATTATGTGATGTTAAGTATATTGACAATGTTGTTTAACCTTTACCATTATCTATATCCAGAATACGTTCAGCATCCAAAACAGAAATGTATACCAATCCATTAAGTTTTAGCAGAAGTAACTTTTAAAAAATTATTATTATTATTTGAACTAGAGAAGTTGTAGATTTGTGGAAAAGTCATGTAAAATACACTCTTCCCATATACCCCCCCCATTGTTGACACTTGCATTTGAGTGGTAACTTTGTTACAATTGATGAAAGAATATTAAAATAATACTATTAGCCATAGTTTACATTAGATAATTTTCACATATACTATCCTATTAATAACACCTTATATTAGTGCCATACATTTCCTGTAAT
This sequence comes from Chaetophractus vellerosus, assembly GCA_004027955.1. Classification (NCBI taxonomy): domain Eukaryota; kingdom Metazoa; phylum Chordata; class Mammalia; order Cingulata; family Chlamyphoridae; genus Chaetophractus; species Chaetophractus vellerosus. The sequence continues at coordinate 5,953 of PVKH010002884.1, read as the reverse complement.
TCATGAAAGAACATTCTTATACTTGTACTATTAACCCCAGTGCATTGTCCATAACAGGTTTCACTGTTATACAGTCCCATATTTTATCTTCCAATTTTCATTCTAATGACATACACGATGCAAAACTTCCCTTTTCAAAGACGTTCACAAACATAATTCAGTGTTGTAAAATACCCTCACAATAATGTGCTACCATCACAACCATCCATTTCCAAATCTTTACAATCAACCTATATAGAAATTCTGTCAGCTCCCCATTCTCTACCCCAGTCTATCCATTGGTGACCAATATACTAGATTTTAACTCTATGAATTTGCTTATTATAATTAGTTCATATCAGTGAGATCAGACAATATTTTTCATTTTGTGCCTTGCTTATTTTACTCAGCATAACGTCCTCAAGGTTTGCTCATGTTGTCACATGCATCAGGACTTCATTCCTTTTTACACCTGAATAATATTCCATTTTATGACTATATCACATTTTGTTTATCCATTCATTGGTTGATGGATACTTGGGATGCTTATAGGTTTTTGCAGTTGTGAATTATGCCACTATGAACATTGGTGTACAAATATCTATTCAAGTCCCTGCTTTCAGTACTTCTGGGTATATACCTAGGGGTGCGATTGCTATGATCTGTGTCTAACTTGTCAATATAGGATTTCTATGTCCCCTTTTACCAACAAATGTTGTTACATGGAGTCAGCTAATTGGTCCTTCTCAGAATAGAGAAGTAAAAGGACTAAGCTTTGTCTACCTGCCTAAGGCCTATGCCAATGTACGATTCAAATATTTCTTCTCTCTGCTCAGTTTATCCTTAACATGTGGCTCTCTTCTGGCATTTTAGTGTTCATTAACATTAACCTTAAACCATTTTAAATTTGGAACTAAAAGATATTTAAACTAAACACAGTCAACAAAAGGTCTTCACAAGGTAAAGGGGTGTTTTCAAATCTCAAGGTAAGTAGTGATAGTGAGTAAACTTGCTCCAAACCTGTCTTTTCACTTTTTAAAATCTACTATGAATGAAAATGTTTAGAGAATCTTAAAAATAGTGAAAACACTTTAATTTATTTTATTTTTGAGGGAAGTATAGTTTAATTGTCAATAGCAAGCCTTAGGGAGTTTCAGGCAGAAAACAAATTAGATTTGCTTACCATTATATGAAAATTGTGTTGATAAATCTTAAATTTTTAAAAAAGAAAACATGGCTACATCTTAAAAAAGCAAAATAATTTACCTAATAGGTAACACTCATATAGTGCTTACTATGTTCCAGGCACTGTTTTACAACTTTATATATGTTGAATTCTCATAGAAACTCTAAATGGTCGTTACTATTATCATCCCCATTTTTTTAAGGATTTATTTTTTATTTATTACATCATATCCCCCCACCTTTGCTTGTTCTTGCTGTGTTCATTTTTGTGTTCTTCTGTGTCTGCTTGTTTCCCCCCACTGTGGCGACCTGTCGAATCAACTTACTGTGCGGTGGCCTGCCTGCTCGCGGTGGCTTGCCCTGCTCGCAGGGGCTTGCCCTGCCCACGGTGGCTTGCCCCACCCATGGCAGCATGCCTGCTCGAGGAGGCCCCGGGAATCAAACCCGGGGCCTCCCATGTGGTAAACCGGCGCCCTACCAATTGGGCTACAGCCAAACCCATCATTCCCATTTTATAAATGAGGAAACAGCAGGCCCAGAGAAATTAAGTAACTTGCCTAAGGTCATGTAGTTAACAGGTGGTGGACCTGCAATTTAAACCTAGGCATTCTGGTTTCAAAGTCCCATTTTTAATTACTATGTCACGCATTTTTTAAATTTTATTTTATTTTATTTTATGTTTTACTTTGCACTATGCATTTCTGTACTCTGACATGTGATGCTGCTACATGTTCCTTTAAAATATTACTTTTTGTCACTTTTAAGTAGTAAATTGGTTCTTTCTTCTTTCTTTTTCTGTTAGTCATCCACTCCCCACAAATCATCAACTGACGACAGTACTGAATAGTAAAACCAACCCTAACGTAGAGATAAAATTGTGATTTAGAAATGGATTTTGAGTATTCTACTTTTATTGGTAAGACTTTCCCTATTGTAAGTTAGGTATATCAGGGCTTCTTTTCCTGTCGCTATTATGTGTTTGATTTTAGAATTGCCTTTGTTCTGAATTCATCATCATCACTTGACACAATTGGGCTTTCCATTTAGGAAGGTCAGGTCAGGTTATCCTGCTCTCTTCCTTGAGAAAGAGGATGCCATATATTGACATCAGGGTATTCCAGTTCATATTTCAGTCACTATAAATTTTAAATTTTATAAATTTCAGGCATTACAAATTTTAAAATTATCTGATGATGGCATGATTTCCAAGTAAGTCTGCATAAAAATAGAAATAGTAATAATATTTAAATCATGGGTTGCTTTGAGGACTGAATGAGCTAATGTACGTTGAGTACTAGAACAGTGCTTATTGAGTAGTCAATCAATGGTACCTACCCTTATTATTGTTGTTGTTGTTTTGGATAGAGATGCTAGCAAGTGACTGTGTATTTTGGTGCCTTTGATGGCTTGTTTTTTGTTTTTTCTTTAACAATAAAATATATACATTGGTAATCTGGCTTTATTTTTTAACAGCTTTAAAACTTGAGTTTATTTTTATAATAGCACATAGACTTATACACTACATAGTTTAAGACCTATTAAGGCCTGGATTTGGCTATCACAGACCTTTTATTAGTGTTGGGGAATGCTAGAATATGAGTTTTCCTCTGTAGAAAATGGATTCCCTAGTGCAGAAAGAAAAAAAATATCAGCATAAATATCTACACAGAAATAAGCATATATACTTACAGAATATTTACAATACTAACTAGTCAGTCATCATTGATGCTTATGTCTTTCTCTCTGCTTATTACAGACAGTAAGCAACATTTTTCCCCATGGAGGAAAACATAATTTTCAAACAAATCCCAGATCATTCTTTCTGTCAGAGTCAATGTTGGTTTCTAAGTAAATGCTGAAACTAATGACTTTATAATGATAATTTCAGACTTTACTTCTTTAAATAATCTCTTAGCTATTAAATTACTACATTGGATAAAAATGGCTGGGTTTTGTTTTTACTAATTTGTTTATATCAAAGGCTGTCACTTCAAAAAAATAATGACTTTAGACTGGAGCAATTATGCCATCCCATTCTAAATAAGTCTGTGTTTCTCACTTATAAATTGAAACGATGGTGGGCCTAAATACAGAAAAAGCCACAATTCATTCTGAAATACCTAGGCTGGCATTCAAGTGGGAAAAAGTCCAGAAAAAGAATACATGGAAACAGTTACAAATGAAAGGAGATCTTACATAAAGGGATAGAATACTTATGGATTGATGTATCTCTCTCTCTCTCTCTCTCTCTCTCTCACTATCTCTCCTTCCCTCTCCCCCTCCTCTGGCCTTTCTTCATGCCTAATCTAAATTACCATTTCTTTCACTTCTACCATCTTTATTGTTTGGAGTTGAGCTCTGTGCTAAAGAGTAGACTCCTATCACCATCTTGTCTTGCAGTTCCTCTAGGTAACAGAGTACTACTTTTTGTGTGTCTGGCATTTTACTGGAAAAGCGGTCTTCCATCATTGATCACCAGGGTGACCGCAAACTTGGTCTTCAAGAAGGGAACATTGCGCTCCCCTGGGATCGTACTTTTTTCTGTAACTTCCTACAACACTGAGACCAGACATAATTTTTAATGGAGCTCACAGACAATTAAGGGATAATGGAAAGAAGTACATCAAGAGAGTAAATGACAGCTACCATCCAGGCTCAGAGCCATGCCTTGTTCCCATGCCTTGTTCCATGTGGGAGCGGCTGCTCACCTCCCACACATGGGACTACCTGAACCATCTACATTTTTGGTTATTGGACCAAACTGCTTTAAGCTCTTCTGCTTAAGATTTGATGCTGAAATCTTCATTTTATCCAAGATTTACATCTTTCCAGAATTTTTGACAAAAGGAATTTCGATTCTTTTTTGATAGGTATTTCTAGTATGTGTGTGTGTGTGGGGGGGTCATGGTTACCTCACTCCCACTCAAGGAAGCTTGCTCTAGCCCTCTGCCCCCAATGAGGTAACCTTACAATTGTTGAATTCTAGTACACTCTCTACAGTTGGGTTATCTGATTTTATAAAACCCACAGATGGCAAATCATCAGGTTCTATCTGGCCCACACCAAGCTCAGTCTAGTTCCTTTTCCATCTTATCACAGATTCAGAAAATCTTGTCATCTAGACTCATGCAGGGTTACTTCACACATATATTTTTATATCACTTCATCTCATACAGAATTTGAGGCAGCTTAAAAAATATGGGCAATGTAAGCAAAATAAGAAACCAAGCCAAAGAAAGCAATCATGGAAACAAGAGATGGATGAGAACAACAAGAAAACCACTGCACAGATATACACAGATAAATGCAACAACTTCCTATGTCTGAGACACAAATTGGGCTATGAGCTTTCTCTTGGGCAAAGAATAAATGGAACCATGATTGTCAGTTGTTGAGGTCTTTAACAAATTCCTTGGACTTCACAAAGGGAACGTTGAGTAACATATGTAGGGAACAGAGGAGAAGATGTCTTTATTAACATCTCTAAAATAAACTTACTATTTCTTACCTCCTCCTCCATCACTCCAGTCTAAGACTCTATCACCTCATACCTGGACTACATAAAACTGCCTTCTAATTAGTCTCCCTTGTGCTACTCTTCTTGTCCATTATTTATATTGCAGCTTTTTAACAGTATCCTTTTCAAAACTTCAAGTAGATCACATCAGTTCCCTATTTAATGGGAAACTATTCCAATGGCTTTCCTTTGTGAAAAGAACAGACTCCAACTCTTTCCCATGCCTCAAATGTCCTGCATGATCCACTCCACTTACTCCTCCAGAATTCTCTCCAACTCCATTCCCCTCACTCACTCACTGCTTCAGCCACACTGGCTTTATTTAGTTCCGAGAATATACCAAACTTCCATCTCCTGAATCACTAGCCCTGTCTTCTCACAGATGGTCGCAATCTAGTGAAACATATTTTAGGTTTTTGTTATGACAGTGCTCCACTTTCAGGTGCCAAAACATTCTGGTTATCCATTGCTGCATAAGCAGCCACCCCAAACCTAGTAGTTTAAAACAACAAATATGTATCTTATCCATACACCACATTGTTTTTTGAGATGAGTCACTGATCTAAACATAAAACTCAAAACCATAAAGCTTCTAGAAGAAAATGTAAGAAAGTATCTTTGGGACCTTGGGGTAAGCAAAGATTTCTTTAACTGGACACAAAAACCACTAGCCCCAAAAAGCCAACAAACAAAGAAAATCAAACTTCATAAAAATGAAACAATTTTGCTCATTGAAACATCATTAAGAAGCCATTGAAACCATTATGAAAATCAATAGGCACACCTCATACTGGAACAATATTAAGTGCTTATGCCTGACAAAAAGTTACATTCAGTGTATGTTCATTAAGCCCAGAAATCCATAATAAAATATCCAATTTAAAAATAGGTAAAATATCTAATGGATATTCTATAAAAGAATGTGTGTATGGACAATAAACACATAAAAAGATGCTCACCATCACTAGGCATTGGGAAAAAGTGAATTAAAACCACAACAAACTCTTCCTCTTCCTTGTTCCATTCTACTGCCCTTCCCTTCCTGAAAACTTTAACCCTAAAAGTGGTGCAAAGCACAATAAGTACCCAGGCCAGCAGAGAGAGGGGAGACTTGATAGCTCACAGAAGGGGATGGGAGCCTGGCAGAGTGGGGAGACCACCCATATGGAGGGAGGCATGGATTAATAAATTAAAGCATGAGTGGGGTGAGTCGGGTGACCATGAGGGCGCACTCAGCCTTGCATGGGAGATTGGAGCCAAGTGTGGTGGTGG
>PVKH010002883.1:0-26099 GCA_004027955.1 Chaetophractus vellerosus | reverse complement strand
GATTCAGCATTTGTGGAGTCCTTCTCCAGTCTCTACCATGCTCCAGAGGTCTAACCAAGTCAGATTTGTCCTTTTATTCACGGATTCTCTGGGGAGGCTTTTTAAGGGGATGTCTTACATCACCATGTTGATGATGTCACTAGGTGATGATCTTTTTTTAATCAAATGGTGCTGGATATATGGTGAAGCAGAAGCTGCACATGAGTCAACAGTCAAAGAGCATAGTCTCAGGGTTTCCCAAGACCCAGGAGAAGTGAAATGCCCATTCCTGGGCTCTCACCATCAAGGATATGTATAGTGGCTCCCTGTTCCTGACTTTGATGCCAGAGACAAACCGTACCATGCACAGTTGCAGTTGATAGGAAGGCAAAGCAGTGCATGCCCAGATTTCAGAGCCATTGCCCAAGAATCCTCCTCTACTACTTTTCTTCACCTCTTCAAGCCAGAGACCTGCACCTCCTCCTTTGTGTTTTAATTATTTGTTGAGAAGGCTAACTCCTGAATTTTAGCCTAGTCAAAGGGGTACTCAACTTCCAAAAACAACCCCTCTTTCATTATGGAAAGTCCCCCAAATTGCAACTTTTACTCTTTTCATATATGTGTATTATTGTCTTTGGTTTGTTTTGGAAGTGTGAGGCCCTTAGAAAAAAATTAAAGAGGCCCTTTCTGAAATGTTTGTTTGGGACCTTTGGATTTAAACTTCTGTCATGAATATCGGGCAAAGATTGATCTGGACTGATTGTGCAATGGACTACAGAAGGTTTTCTTTCATATTTTAGGAACTTGTACAATTTCCCAGGATATTTTAAGGAAACGCAGAATAAACTTTTGAACAAGGAAACGTAGTTTGAAGAAAAAAAGAAGAAAGCTATTCCTTTTCAAATTGATTTTATTATATAGTTGAAATGTTAACTATAAACATCTAGTCTATTTTCACACAAATGATCAAGAGTACACACTGATAAAGACTGATGCATTGATTAAGAATTGTTATTGGTACAAATACATACCAGGATCTGGGCATGAAACCAGTGTAAATTATGTGGCGAGAGAATCTCAAAATAGCATTCAATTGACATTCACATGTATATTCTAACTTAAATTGTGTTTAAAAACATTGCATCGACTTTTTGAATCAAATGCCATAACAAAAGAGTAAAGAAATTTGGGCACAACAGGAGTAGATTTTGAGTAGTACCTGAAGGTTTAGCTTTGGCACCTTACAAGTGTCATGTTTTCCTATTGGATTTCCGAATTTGCAAACAAACAAAACTGTTGTAATTTAATGATTGTTTGGATCACACAATATTACATTTGTCTGATATTTGTATGAAAAGACAACCTTAGTTTTGTTTACTTTAGTTTGTTATTTTTGGATTTCCCATTATTCTCAATGAATGTACAGCACAAATATTTTTCTGGAAGAAGAAAGAAATAACATATAAACCTAACACATGCTTCATATATTTTTATATGTCAAGTAGTCATTTGCAATTTGACATAATCATTACCTTTCCAACTAGCATTGCAATTTTTGCTTTCCATGAATAATTTTCTTTCCTTGAATGGAGAATCACTTCCCATTAGGATGGCTTCCTAAGATGCCTTTGGGAAATGAAATTTATGAGATCAAGATTTCATTTTCAATATTTTGTATTTTTTTTATTATGTAGGTTCTTTTCCAGCATATGACACAGAACAGAAAATATATTAAAATTGAGTGTGCTTTTGGCAAAATGTAAATTACATTTTCCATGGGTTCCCATTTAGCTTACAAAACATTTGTTGAAAACATACTATGTGATATTTGAGTGTCAAAAATATATTTATTTATCATGAGTCCTTTATTGTTTTAATATTATAAACAAATATTTTTCACAAAATAAATGTTACCAGAACTGTCATTGGAACTGATTTTGTTTCCATAAAACAAAATCTGTTAGCAGGAAATGCATAAATTTGTGTGAATCATCTGATCAACAATGATTCTATCCATGAAAAAATAAATATGATGTAGAAATAAAAAGCTTGGTAATAAAATATAAAGGTTTTTGCCCTTTGCCCAATAAATAAATAGCATGACTTCAGTTTGCTTTATTCTTTCATGTTCTCTAGTAAATAATTTTCTTAGCTGCCAGAAGAGTGTTCTTCAGAAGCATCGCCACTGTCATGGGTCCCACGCCGCCTGGAACTGGAGTGATAAAGCTGGCCTTCTTCTTAACAGCTGGTAGAGGAAACAGAGGTATTCTTTATTTTAAATACATCTGAACATTTAATATTTTTAAACATATTGAATTTTAGTAGATTTTTCTTATTACACGTATAATTCTAACAAATTCGAATCGTTTTTAGAACAAAGAAAGCTATAATACACACACACACACACACACACACAGAAATACTTCGTGTATGCTATCAAAGGTGGGTGGGGCACAATGAAATCGAAACTACAGTTCAGTCTCCATGCAGCTCAGCTAAGTTTTACATGATGAAAACCTATACCCCGTGATTAATCCAATCATCTCGAAATCCAGCTAGCTCATTCTAAAATTCAAGATATTAGTCATAAAGCAGAGACGGAATGGAGACAGTTCAGCACAATACACCCTTTAAATAGGAATATCCCTGGTATGTCAATACCGTCATTTATGTGTGGACAACGCATTCCAGTGGGAAGTCAAATACAAAAACACTGAACATATATAAATTACTGAGCTTATACACATAATTCAAACAATGAAGATGCCTTATACAGTGAATATACTGAGAGGAGATGACAGAGAACTTTCAGCAATTTTTATTTAAGATATTTTCACACCCATAGTATTACAGGTGAATGGCTCCATGTGTTCTCTTCCTGGTTTAGTGCTTTCGTGCATGTGTATGAACAAGAACAACTTTATCAAGTTAGTAAGAACAGTGACGTTTCTCCAGAGAGCTCTTGCAGTACAAAGGTAGCATAGACAGTACCTCTTTGATGCATAATCTGCTATTATTAATTCCATGGTATTTAGATATATTGCCTTTTATGTTTTCTCCTATACATTTCTTTATGAACCAAAACCCAAGAAAGTTTTCTAAACTATAGCTATTATTATTTTATCATTTATATTACCTTCTTGAAAGATGGTGTGGTGGGTTGACTAGTATTCCCCCCTGCCCTGCCCAATTCACGTCCACTCAGAACTTCAGAATGTGATCTTCTTTGGAAATAGAGTTTTTTGCTTGTATAATTAGTTGAGGATCAGGGTGAGACCATACTGGATTAGGGTGTGCCCTAAATAATGACAGGTGTCCTTATAAGAAGAAGAGAGGACACAAAGAGACACAGAGAAGAGGGTGATGTGAAGATATGTAAAGATGGAGACCAAGATTGGAGAGCTGCACCTACAAGCCAAAGAATGCCAAGTATTGCTGGGAGCCACCGAAAACTAGGAAGAGGCAAGGAAGGAGCCTTCCCTAGAGCCTTTGGATGGAGCATGGCCCTGCCAACACCTTGATTTCTGACTCCTAGCCTCCAAAAATGTGAAAAAATAAATTTATTATTCTAAGCCATGCAGTTTGTGGTAATTTGAAAGTCCTAGGAAAATAAATGGTTTGTAAATTTATCTTTACCTTGTTTGAGTGGAGTAGCACCTAAGAACAAAAAAGTTTCTTAAATTATAGGAAAGCAGAGGAGTAATATTCTTTTCCTTGAAGAAAAGCACAAATAAGCTTAAAGAAAGCAGAAAAATTCCAGCTGGTATGTGTCATGAATCTTATGTTATTTACATAGAAAAGATGAGAATACTGTACTTTGAAATGCAATACTTCAATTTTCCACAAGCCTCTTTCTACATGAAACATGTCCTTTCCCTTGCCATACTTCCATCCAATGCATTCTATTCTGTAGAAACATTATACTAGATTCATCTCAATTCCAAAATAGCCTGAATTTTTAGTCTTTTATTCTTTTGTCCTAGCTATTCCTTTCAGATACTCTCCCACCTTATCTGAATAATAAACATATCATTATTCTTTTAAAGCCTACAAAATGTCACCTGTCTATAACTTTCTCCAAAACTTACTCTTCCAATATTAAATTCAAAGTTGCACCATTTTTGTTTCCAGTAACTTCATGCTTAATGCCATTATAGTACTTAACACATTGGACTGTGTCTGACCCCTGCACCTAGAAGGCAGAAACCAAGCGTTTGTTGTTGTTTTCAACCTTAGAACTTCTCCATGCACAGGTTAGGCATTCAGTGAGTTTTGATAAAGTGAACATGAAATAGCCTATGGAATTTAAAATGTGAAATCAATATGCAGAACTGTGTCAGTGCTTTTGACTGGATTCAAGCAATAACAAAACAATCTTTTTCAAGAGGACTTACTGAAAAACTCAAGCTTCTCATTTTGCTGAAATTTAAAAATTGCACTTTCACTTTTCAAAAAGCTGACTTCATAGCATGAGCAATGCCTTCCAGGCCTTTTTCTTAAATATTAGAGAAGCAGCACCTTTTCAAATTTCAGTGGCCTCTACAAGAAATATACTATTACTGCTGCTCTATGTACACTGATAATATAGAAATCATATTTTACAAAGCACTTTGAAATCTTAATACATTAAAGTAAAAGACTACTGAATAATATGGTAAATTGAGAATCATATACAATGTAAATCTTCAATGGAAAATTTATTTATTTCATAACTAAAAGGTGGAACAAAATAGACTCATATCAGCACATCTATTCGAGGTATATATTCGTTTTTATATAATTTGGTTTTCAACTTTGAAAGGTGAAGTAGCTTGGATATTATTTGTATATGGAAAAACAGTTTAAACCATAACTACTATCAATTGAGTACCTACTATTTGCCAAGAACTTCACATACCCTGTTTTTAATAATATGTAATTATTATTTCATTTTAATAGATGAAGAAAGTATGACTGAATAAGTTAAAGTGACTCACCACTTTCCTATATGGTGGAGAGATTATTCTCAGCCAGGTTTGAAATATTCTATTATTCTATAATTCCACCCTACCCCTATGTAACTGTAATTCCACGAGTATAACAAGTAGAAAAGTCCCAAGAAAGGCTCATGTGCCAAAAATTAATTCAGTTTTCCCAAAGGGTTAGGAGGATATCTGATTTAAAAAAGAAAAAAAGTTATAATATAGAAATTTTACTACATTTTTACTATGAGTACTTTGAATTATATCTTCCACTTCAAATTACACAACTACCTTAGCAGGAGTTGCTTTCTTCCTGGGTGACAGGTCATATAAACCACTGATTTGCTCAGGAATCATAACTTTCCTTTTCCAAGTTATGTTTTTCACAACATGCTTACTACTGCAATCTTTTTATTCTCAAAAAGAGAGGTTTAGGATGGAGGAAGAGGGGATGTGAATGAGCTGCTGCATTAAATAACACCAGCTTAAAATTTTTAGCTTACTGTCTGCATTTTTGCATATTTTACTGATGAAATACTAACATACAATTATCCTGTACTGCCTATCACTTTTCATAGAATTAGATCATGGATTATACCAATAGGTCTATTTGTGTGACCTGGGCTACAGCTTCTCTGGCCATTCAGAAGCATTTAGTAGCATCAACCGTGCAAATTACTCACCAGACAGAAGATTATGATACCACTATGAACACACCTGGTTATTCAAACATTTGTTTCAAATATTTTTTTATCTTTGAAATAAAATGGAAAAATGTAAAGATGAAATTAGAACACTGTCATGAGAGGCAGGCAGTGATGAATTTGATTAAAAAAACATATTAGGTCTCTATACCTTTTTAATTCCATTTTCATGAGAATCTATGCCTGAAAAAGAAATATAAGTTAATCTGCTGTTGGCTAGTGTGAATGTATTCTTTTTCTATTTACATAAAGACAAGTAAGTGATTTCTCAAGAAAGGTGTGTGTTTTGGTCTGCAAGGCTGCCAAAATGCAGATATCATGAAATGGGTTGTCTTTTACAATGGGAATTTATTGGCTACAAGCTTACAGTTTTAAGGCCATGCAAATGTCCAAATCAAGGCATCATCAAGACAATATCTTCTTGCTGAAGACTGACTGCCAGTGATCCTGTACTCCTCTGTCACATGGCAAGGCACATGGTAGTGTCTGCTGGTCTCTCCCTTCTCTCCTGGGTTTCATTGCTTTCAGTCTTGGTTCCATGGCTTTCTCTTTCTCTCTCCATATTCATTCCTTTTATAAAGGACTCCAGTAAGAGGATGAAGACCCACATTGGGTCACAACTTAACAGAAGTAACCTAATCAAAAGACCTTACTAACAATAGATTTACACCCACAGGAATGGATTAGCTTTAAGAACCTACTTTTCTGGGGTCCAAACAATTTCAAACCATTACAGTGGGGAATAATTATTGGGAAATGTGGTTGGGTACAGATGCTAATCCTTACAAGGAGTTCTCTGGTTTAATGATTTTGTCTAGCTATTTCAAGGCTGTTCTAAGCAATGTGTTTATGAAGTAGCAGAGGTGACTTATGAACTAAAATTAGTCATGTGAGAAAGTCTTAATTTCAATTCAGGTTTGATGCTATGAAAAGCACCTTCCCCAATCTCTTCTGCAAGATAGTAAGTTAATAAGCATTATATCACCAGAATAACCGCTTATGGCTGGAATTTCCCTGAGGGCAGACAAGAGTTTGCACCTGCTTGTAGAAGATGATGCTTTTAAAAATTCGTATGTGTGGGAGAAAGTTTTCTGTATGCTTTAAATGGAGAGAAATTCAGAAGCAGTTTGAGACAGTAATTTCCTTCAGAGACTTATTTACTGTGTGTGTAGGTATGAGGGAATATGAGTGTTTTAAGGGAGATAGTTGTTTTTATGCATAAGAATCTGGTTGCAGGCATGAAATCTTTTTTCAGCACTTTTATCAGAGGCTAATGAGCATGCACACGTAAATTAAAAGTTAGATATAATTTCATAAAGTCAACATGATTTAAGAGCTACTGAAACTGACAATCGAGGTAAATAAAATATCCATGTAATCATGTGATTGTCTGCATGGAATTTGCTCTTGGGAATGAGATTTAGATGGAAATGACTTGGTCAAGTTTAAAGCAGGTTCCTGAACATAAGAATATTTTAAGGAAAGGCAACAATTGTCACAACAATTTATATGAATGATCTCTTTGTAAACCTTAGATTCTACACAGTATGTCTCTACCAGCATGATTTAGAATGCTAGACAGTCTATATTCAGTTGTATGGGAAGATAATAGATTACATTTAAAATCCGTCATTTTGAATACAAGTAAGATCTGCCTTTGTACATACTAGTCTCTTTGTCTGAAGTGTCCTTGACCCACTTCTTTACCCAATGAATATTTATCCTTCCTTTTCAGATCTAGCATAAATGTAACTTCCTTTATGATGCCTGTTAGCACCCCAGGCTGAGTTAATTGTTCATTCCTTGATCCATCAAACTTTTAGAAGAGTGATTTTCAATTTGCAATCATAAAGTATGTTGGAATCTGGTGGGAAATGTAGTCAAATTGTACATGTCTAACTCCCAACCCCAAGATTCTAGTATGACCCTCTGATTAGCATAATTGCCTAATTTGAGAGCTGTTTCTAATGGGGTAAAGGGAGTGTTACACATATGAACAGCGTGGAGGAAGTTTCAAAAATGATTGAGAATCATTGCTTCAGTAAGAGCTTATTATGTGGCATTGATGCAGATACGTATTCCCCCCAAAAAGTTAAACATGATGATGCTTGACTTCAAGAAGCTCACAGTATCTGAGACAAAATACCACTATTACAGTATGTTATGCCAAGTTATAGTTATTTGCATACATATCTGCCAAGAAAGGAGACTTCAGTTAATTGCCTTTAAACATTTGGAGGGCTTTAATGTGGAAGAGGAAGCATTTGCTTTGGTTTCTTTGCAGAGCAGAATCAGGACCAAGGAGTTTGGATTATAAGGAAGTAGATATTTGCTTAGTAAAAGGAGGCTATTACACGAATTAGAGCTGTCCAACATGGTAATAAACCACCCCATAATGCTCTGTGCTTCTTGTCAGTAGAAACATTCAAGTAGGGGCTGAATTTTTATTAGTTTTTGTTGAGACTACTCATCAGTCAGCTTTTGCTGCAAAACAAACTACCACTAAACTTAGTGGCTTAAGACCTCACTAACTTATTACTTCTCATGATTTTATAGAACGGCCGGGGAGCTTTTGTCAAGGCCAGCACAGCTGCAGCTAGATGGTGTAGGAGAACCTCACTCACATTTCTGGGGCATCATTTGGGGTTACTAGGACAGCTGGCATGACTAGACCCCTCTCTCCACATGGCCTCTCATCTTCCAGGAGTCTGGCTGAGGCTACTGCACATGGGAGTCCAATTTCCCAGTCACAAGAGAGGGCAAGCCCTAATGTCCAAATGCATTTCAAGCCTCTGCTTACATCACAGTTGCTAATGCCCCATTGGCCAAAGTAACTCACCTGACCGAGTTCAGAGTCAAAGGTTTGGGATGGAAAGAGTAGCTAACTCACATTGTAAAAGGGATATGCATATGGGGATGGAAGAAAATGTGGCCATTTTTTATCATCTACTATGATAGTTTTTAGGCTTCCAGTCTGTATCATTTCAATCCAAACTGCAGCCAGATTTAGCCTTTAAAATGCAGAGTTTATCATTTTAGCTTATAAATATTTGGTGGCTCCTTACTGTCTGAGGATAAAATATAAACTCTTTGTCATGGCAATCAAGGTATTTTATTATCTAGCCCCAAATCCTTGTCTTACATAATTTTCGAACTCTATATTCAACTATTCACAGTTGCCACACATATTAAAAACTGGATAGATTCACAACAAATGTGTCTTAAGTGAAACAGACAGAGCCACTGCCCCTTTTGAGATTATAGCCTAGTTGGGGAGATAGACATTTAAAACATAATTGCCCAAATAAACTATGTACCACAAATGAAATGTTACTATACTGTGCTTGTGACAGGAACATCTGAGCCTGAGCAGTGTGTAAGAAGTGGCATTTACGCAAAATCTAGAAACCTGAAGGAAAAATAAAAAATGGAGAGGCAGTAGTGGAAAGTGTTCTCTGTAGGGAACAATGCTTGTAAGGAAGGTGGAAGAAGCTTCCCAGAGGTGAAAAGGAGCTGGACTCTTGGAAACACTGTAACAAAGCCAGGCTGACTAGCATGTAGGCACAAAAGTTATAGGAGATGACCCACAAGGGCCAGGTCATGTGGAGCTGAGTTGATAATGTTAAGGATTTTAGATTTTATCAAAAGAGCAATGGCTAAAGTATTTGAGAAAATGAGGGGGAAAAAGTATTTTTAGGCAAGATAAGATCTAATGGGGAAATTTCCTGTTCTCTGTTTTCACATTTTTTAAATTAAGTTTTTCACCTGGGCTAGGGGAAAGGGATAAACAGAAATAACATAAAGTGAAATGTGCTAAAATGTAAATAAATTTAGGTTTTTATGGGAGCATAAAGACATAAAGGAATAGAAATGACAGAAAAGCTTCAAAATTGAGATAAAAGATGTCAAGGAAGAAAAAGGAGGTAGAGAAAGATATACAAGTAAAGGAAAGTTAAAGTAAAGGAGGTGGACATGACAATGAATCTGATGTAGTGAAGAAATTAAAAGGAGTTCATTATGGCTAAAGCACACAGTGAAAGCAGAGTGGAAAGAAATGAGGCTGGGGAGGTGGTCTGGGGCTGGATGCGTTCATGAGGGGTCAGGAAAGTTTGAGTGATGGTCCCTGGCTGTAGTTACAATGTTCAAGGTGAATACATTTTTAAGAAAGTAATATGTGAATGAACTTTTTAAAAATAAACTTAGGAAGGCCTATTTTTACAAGAATAGAAGTTGGAGAGCATATAAATAATTTTCAGAAGAAAATTAAAGGGAAAATTCATTTTGCATTTTCATAAAATTTCAGGCTCTTCCATGTCATTAAAGTATTACCCAAAAAATCTTTAAGCCTAAGCATGTCTAATCTGCCGTGTCCTCTTTTTCTCAACGGTGTGGCCAGCTACTGTTTTTCATGTTATTGGCTTCAGATTTCTAAAGGGAAGAACTAAGACAGGCTTGGCTTTGCATCTTTTCTGTCATTCTTCCCGGAAGATATCAACCATTTTTCACTTATAAGATAAGAACAATAAGTATGGAGTAGAGGTTATTTCATGTTTAAAATTTGGGGTGATGTTAGGATGATGAAAGTAACCAGTCTATATGTGTACCTCAAAACTGCAGGGGAAACATGTAATAGTCACAGGGTGTGAAAAGATTACTCATGTAGGATGCCAACAGCAACATAAGGAACATTAAAATGCCCTTGAACAAATTAAGTAAGAGTAAAGGAAATAGTATGTGATCATTAACCCTTGGGCATAAGCAACCCGTGCTCACACAGCATGTGTGTTCTGTGTCATTACCTCCTTTGGAAATGTTAAATTCCCGGGTTCTCAAGGCCTGGCCTTTAATAATCCAAATTCCCATCTAAGATACTTTGTTAGGAAGATTCAATTACTTGTCAGATAGTAAATTTCTGCTTCAGTGCATTATATACTACCCCAAAGGCCCCAAATAATTAAATGTACAGATGTATATAAACAGAATTAATTTTTCTATCTCTCTTTGAAATTGAATATTCTGGCAAAGTCAGAGTATGCATTTGTGTTATAAATCCATTTTTTTGATAGGAGGAGAAGAACTGAACAAGTTCCTGTAGTATTATTTTATTTCTCTTTATGTTTTGTGATACTCTGTCATTTTTAAAGAAGTGCCCTATGGCCCATCAAGAATTTCCCAAAATGCTACAGCTAATTTTCTTTTAAAGGAATGTTATTGTGGTAACCTACATACAACACAAAATTTCCCATTTAACCACACTCAAGAATATAATTCAGTGGTATTAATTCCATTCATAATGTTGTGCTACCATCACCGTCATTCTCCTCCACCACTACCACATTACGAAAACTAGATAAGTACGGAGAATGGCGTACATATTGCCTAACTCATTAACATACATACAACCTAAAATTTTCAATTTTATCCACTTTCAAATATACAATTCAGTGGCGTTAATCACATTCACAATGTTGTGCCACCAACACCATCATCAGGGCAACTCCATTCTGCAAAAGGAAAAGTAATGATTCCTTGCTTGTGGCAAGGCAGCAGAAGAAAAGCTTCTTGCTTCTCTCGTGTAAATTTCATTTTCCTAGTATAGATGTATAATTGTCTAAATTAAATGCTTGGAGAATTTTCCCATGCTTCTAAATGCAGGCCATTTAGGCATGGTCTCTCTAACATATCCACTATAATGAAAGAAGATCAGCTTCAGGAAAATGAAGTACAGGAATAACAACCAGAAAAACCTGAATGGCATAGGACTGGAGAAATACTATGACTCAGGAGGAAATATGGAAACCACTCCATTTTCTCAAATGGCTGATATAAAAATGACACTTAAGAGCATGATGAGACAGAGTAAAGGGTTCCATGACAAGTGAATGGCTCACCAATTTATGGGAAGTCACTTTAATTTGATTCTTTGCAACATTACTAATTAATGGTTTCTTAAAAGTAATACTGTTCAAAAACAGTCCTGTTTTTGTAGACACTGGTAATAGACTATACTTCCCCATGTTTTAGAATGACATGTATGAGAGTTAACAGTGCTAAGACCACTTCCAAAAGCAGATTAATTTGACATGTAATCTGGAAACTATAAATTCCATAAAGCAAAAGCTTTGTTTCTCTTGTGCATGGCTATAGCCCCAGGACTGCAAATGACACCTAGCATCAAGTAGCACTCATTAAATGTGTGCTGAAAAAAAATCAATGACTGAATCAATGGATGTATCATTTGATCTATGTGTTGGTTGGTAATTTGAGTGGGAGTTTTTGTTACCATTAAGGAAACTTTAATGAATTACTTCTGTAATGTAAGAGTAATGCTACAGATTATAAATACAGAGGATGTTCATACAAATGACCAATGGTATTACTAAGAAGTTTGAGTTCTAGTGTAGGGTGGATATACAAAAGAAATGTAAGACAAGAATATTACCTTACAGAGGTATACAATATAGTTAGAAACAACTAAATAAAAGTGAAAATTGGTATTAGGATTAAGAGCAAAATGAGTAATGTATATGAGACTGCTACAGAGGGTAGGAGAAGATAGGATGTATATGGGTTTTCAGAGTTGGTTCATATGATGGCTGGGTGAACAACAGATAATGATCAGGAGAGAGCTGAGTTCAGAAAAGGAATAAGGAGAATAGTGGTAATTTAGGTATGAAATTATATGTTTCTAGATTAGTACTGTAGTGGGAATGGAATGAATGGTGCAATATCTGCACACACACACACACACAAACATATATATATATACTGTTTTCTGAAGAAATACTGTTTGCAGGACACTGTGCTCAGCAATTCATACATATTAACTCAGGTAAAGTCATTATTTCATTTAATATTCACAGCAACTTTATAAGATAGGTATTATTATCTCAACTTTTCAGATGATAAAATAGAGACTCAGAGGGATGAAGTGACTTGCCTGAAATCATAACTGCTTTAAGCCACAAAACTAGAAATTCAATCCAAATCTCCCTGGCTCCAAAGCATAGTCCTTTATGACATTGGGCGTAATATAAAAAGAGAAGATTATGAAAGATAACTCTGAGGTTTCAAATGTAGAGTAACAAAATAAGAGAAAAAGTAAAAAGCCCCCTCCCCAACTTGGTGCAAAGCTTGCCTGTACTCTCAGTGTGGTTCCTTGATCCTGGCTCTGGAGGGAGCACATAACCCTTATGTGCATACTAGAGTACATGTATATCTGTACTGGTCTCTCTGGTAGCAGCATGAACTAGAACACTTTGCAGGCTCACCATCCCTTTGAACATGCCTAACATGTAGAAGTGGCCCACCGAGCAGCTAATATGCTGTAAGAAAGCAATCCAATCACAACTGCCTGGAGTAAAGGATTACCAGTTTCAAAACATATAACATAACATCTGGGACCTGAAGGAAGGACTGTTTCTTAAGGGAAAAGGGAGTATTTGGACCTGTGTAAACAGGGTAATTCCTAAGGCCACATACACATACCTAGGATAAGATACATGCTCAGAAAAGATAGGGATGAACATATACTTTCACCTTTGACTATTCTTTAGAACCATTATTAGGATAGCTAAGCTCTTAAGAATCGCACTAGCTGGGCTATATGAACACCTTGGAATGGAGTTTCCTTTTGTTTTGTTTGTTATCTCCTGGCATTCAAAAAAATCTCAGTCATAACACTGAATGGATACAAGCTTAAGGAACAGATACCTCAGTTATTAAATCCAGAGATAACTCATGAAAATATTTTAATCCAGTATATAACAAAAGATTACAAACATGCAAATAAAGAGGAAAATGATATCCCATGTAAAAAAGCAAGAAAAAGCATTAGAAACCCTCAAGAAAGCTTTGGACATACCAGAAGAAGACTTTTTAAAAATTGTCTTAATTATGCTAAAAGAGCTAACAGAAAACAAAGAATAAAAGGAAATTATAAAAATTGTAGATGAACAAAAAGGGAATTTAAACAAATAAATAGAAATCATGAAAGGGAACTGTAGCAGTTTGATATTGCTTATGAATTCCAAAAATAGATATTGGATTATGTTTGTAAACTAGTGTGTTCCTCTGGACATGATTAAATTATGATTAGAGCTTTGATTGGACCATATCAGTAGGATGTTTGTGTCCCTACCCCCTTGGTAGGTGGGGACTCACAGAGAAACTGTACCATAGAGAAGGGAGGTTCAGTTTTTGAGATGCAGCCTGGGAAGTAAACTCATGGGAGAGAGCAGAGCAGCTGATTCTGGAAAGAAATGAGCCTGGGGAAGAGAGGAACCCAGGAAGCCTGAACCCTTGCAAACGTTGGCAGCCGTCTTGTTCCAACATGTGGCAATAGACTTTGATGAGGGAAGTAATTTATGCTTTATGGCCTGGTAACTGTAAGCTTCTACCCCAAATAAACACCCTTTATAAAAGCCAACAGATTTCTGGTATTTTGTATCAGCATCCCTTTGGGTGAGTAATACAGGAACCAACCCAAAATACTGGTGCTGAAGACCATAGTAACTGAAATAAAAAAAATTCCCTAGAGGAGTTCAAAAGAAGATTTGAGCTGGGAGAAGAAAGAATCACTGAACTTGAAGATAAGACTTGAACTTTTCAGTTTGAGTAAACAAAAAAGAAAAAGATTGAAGAAAAGTAAAAAAGATCCTATAAGACACCATCAAGTTTACCAACATGTGCATTATGGAAGTCACAGAAAGAGAAGAGAGAAGGAGTAGAAAAGTATTTGAAGAAATAATGCCTGTAAACTTCCCAAATTTATCCAAAGACATAAATATACACATCCAAGAAGTTCAAAGAACTCCGAACATGATAAACTCAAAGAGATATACCCCAAGACATATTACAATCACACTGTCTACTGACAAAGAGAAAATCCCAAAAGCGACAAGAGAAAAGCAATGCAAAATGTACAAGAAAGCTTCAATAGTATTAACTGCTGATTTCTCATCAGAAACCATGGAGGCAAGAAGACTGTGGGATGACATATTTAAAATGAGGAAAGAAAAAAAATTGCCAATCAAGAATTCTGTAGTTGGTAAAACTGCCTTTCAAAATTCAGGGACAGATGAAGACATTCCCAGATAAAGAAAAGCTGAGGGAGTTCATTACTACTAGACTATCCCAAAAGAAATACTAAGGGGTGTTCTTCAGGTTGAAAAGAAAGGACACCAGGCAATAGATAGAGGGCAAATGACGAAATAAATAATGCCAGTAAAGGTAACTACATCCGTAAGTATAAATGCCAATATCATTGCAATTTGGGTTTGTAATGCCACTTTTTACTTCTTACAGAAACTAAATGCAAATGCATAAAAAGTACTGATAAATCTATAATTTTGGACATGCAATGTATAAAGATGTAATTTGTGACAAGAACAACATAAAGGTGGGGTATGGAGGAGTATATAAACATCGTTTGTGTATGCTATTGAAGCTAAGTTGGTATCAAATCAAATAAGATTAATATAAACTTAGGGTATTAAATATAACCCTGATGGTAATCACAAAGAAAATCTTTGGAAAATATACACAGAAGGAAATGAGAAGGGATCCTAAAGGGTTCATTATGAATGATTAATTAAATACAAAATAAGGGATTAATGGAAGAATTAAGGTGCGAAAAAATGTATAAGATTTAAAAAGCCAAAGAACAAAATGGCAGCAGTCCTGCATTATCAGTAGATGTTTTAAAGGAAAATGCATTAAATTCTCCAATCAAAAGACAGAGATTGACAGAATAAATAAAAGAGCATAACTCAACTATTTTCTATTTAAAAGAGATGTACCTTAAACTCAAAGACACAAGTAGATTGATAGTAAAAGG
Source organism: Chaetophractus vellerosus (assembly GCA_004027955.1). NCBI lineage: Eukaryota > Metazoa > Chordata > Mammalia > Cingulata > Chlamyphoridae > Chaetophractus > Chaetophractus vellerosus. The sequence continues at coordinate 10,617 of PVKH010002883.1, read as the reverse complement.
TTGGAAACATATTTCATGTAAATATTAACCAAAAGGGAGTAAGGATGCTAAACTAATATCAGACAAAGTAGGCATTAAGTAAAAATAGCTAATGGGACAAAGAAGGAAATTATATATTGATGAAATAGTCAATTCACCAACAAGATATAACAATTATAAACATACAGGTGCCTAACAGCAGGGCCTCTAAATATATGAAGCAACCATTGACAGATTGAAGGGAGAAATATATGGTTCTTCATTAGGAGACCTCAATATACCACTTTTAATAATGAACAGAACATCTGGAAAGATTACTGAAAAAATAGAGGACTTGAGCAATTCTAAATACCAATTAGAGCTAACAGAAAAATATAGAACACTTCAACCAACAAATGCAGAATATACATTATTTTCAGGTGTGCATGGATCATTCTCTAGCATTGACTGTATGTTAGGTCACAAAGCAAGTCTCAATAAATTTAAAGGTATTGAAATCATACAAAGTATCTTTTCCAACCATAATGGAACAAAGCTAGAAATCAATAACAGAGGAAAAACTAGAAGGTGCACAATTATATGGAATTAAACAGTACACTCTTAAATACCCAATGGTTCAAAGAAGATATCACAACGAAAATAAGGAAACGTCTTGAGAAGAATGAAAATGAAAACAGAAGATAAAAAAAAAACTTATGGAATGACAAAAAGGCATTGCTTATATTAAATGCTTATATTAAAAAAGAGGAAAGATCTCAAATCAATAACTTAACCTTACACTTGGAGTAACTAGAAAAAGAAGATCAAACTAAACCCAAAGTGAACAAAAGGAAGGAAATAATAAAAACTAGAGTAGAGATAAATGAAATAGAGTGTAGAAAAACAAAAGAGAATCAACAAAACTAAAAGGTGGTTCTTCAAAAAGATCAATATTGACAAAATTTTAGCTAGACTGATAAAGAAAAAAGAGAGGATACAAATAACAAAAATCTGAAGTGAAAGAGGAGATGTTACTACAAACTTTACAGAAATAAAATTGATTAGAAGTGGATATTATAAACAATTGTATGGCAACGAATTAGATAATCTGGATGAAATGAATGAATTCCTAGAAACACTCAAATTACCTAAATTGATTTGAGAATAAATAGAATATCTCAACAGTTCAATACCAAGTAAAGAGTATGAATCAGTAATCAGAAACCTTCCACCAAAGAAAAATCCATAACCAGATGACTTCACTTGTGAATTATCAGACATTCAAAAATTAATACCAATCCTGCTCAAACTCTTTAAAAAGTTTAAGAAGAGATAACAGATTTTTTTTCTTAATAATTTTTTCTTTGTTTTTTAAAACAGCTTTAGATTATATACATGCTACCTAGAAAATATAGGGGATTCCCATATACCAACCCCCTCCCCATCCCACGCTTTCCCCCATTAACAACATCTTTCATTAGTGTGGTACATTTGTTACAATTGATGAACACATATTGAAGCATTGCCACTAACCACAGTCTATAGTTTACATTATGGTTACACTTTGCACTGTACAATTTTATAGATTTTTGACAAAATGTATAATGGCTGGTACCCATCATTGTAATATCATGCAGAACAGTTTCCAATGTCTCAAAAATGCCCCATGTTATACCTATTGTTCCCTCTCCCTCTAAGAGGGAACAGTTTTTAACTCATTCTATGAGGGCAGCATCATCCTAGCACCAAAAATAGAGATATCACAAGAATACAAAATTACAGACCAATATAGTGCAAAAATCCTCAACAAAACACTAGAAATAGAATCCAACACTATATTAAAATAATTATACACCATGACAAAGTGGGATATAGCCTAGGAATACAAGGGTGGTTCAACATAAGAAAAGCAATCAATGTAATTTACCACATCAAAAGAAGGAAGGAAAAACACATGCAGTAATCTCAATTGATGCAGAAAAGGTATTTGGCAAAATCTATCACCCATTCTAATAAAAACACTCAGAAAACTAACAATAGAAGGGAACTTCCTTAACATAAGAAAGGGTAGATATGAATAACCCATAGATAATATCATCATATTCAATGGAGAAAGAGTGAAAGCTTTCTTTCTAAGATCAGGAACAAGACAAGGAGGCCTGTTTCACTACTACTATTCAACATTGTACTGGAAGTTACAGTCAGAGCAAATACACAAGGAAAAGAAATAAAAGGCATCCATATTGGAAAGTAAAACTAACCATAATCACAAATGACATGATCCTATAAATAGAAAATCCCAGAGAATCTAAAAGAAAGTTACTAAAGCTAATAAATGAATTTAACAAATTGTTGGGTACAAGGTAAACATACAAAATTCAGTGCTGTTTCTATACAGAAGCAATGAAAACTCCATAAAGGAAATCAAGAAAATGATTTCATTTACAATAGCAACTAAAAGAATAAAATATCTAGGAATAAATTTAACCAAGGATGTAAAGGACTTGCATATGGAAAACTATAAAACATTGCTGGAAGAAATTAAAGGAGAATTCAATGGAAAAATACTCCATGCTCATGGATCAGAAGACTTAATATCATTAAGATGTTAGTACTAGCCAAAGGTGTTTACCAATTCAACATAATCCCAATCAAAATTAAAACAGCCTTCTTTGAAGAAATGAAAGAGGTTATCATCAAATTCATATGGAAGAGCAATGGGCCCTGACTAGCCAAAATCATCTTCTGAACAAAGTTGGAAGACTCACATTTCCTGATTTCAAAGCTTATTTAAAATTACAAAAACCAAAATGGTGTGCTTCTTACACAAAAACAGACATATAGGCCAATGAAATAGAATTGAGACCTCAGTAATAATCTCACACATCTGTGGTCAATTGATATTTTTCAAGAATGCCAAGTCCACTCATTGGAAAAATGGTGTCTTCAACAAGTGGTGCTGGGTAAACTGGATATCGATATACAAAAAGAATGAAAGTGGACCCCTACCTCAGACTACTTACAAAATTAACTCAAACTGGTTCAACAACCTGAATATAAGAGCTAAAACTATAAAATTCTTAGTATAAAACATCGGAACATATCTTCAGGAGCCTGTTTTAGGCAATGGATTCTTAGACTTCACACCAAAAGCACAAGCAACAAAATAAAAATTAGGTAAATTGGACTTCATCAAAATTCAAAACTTTTGTGAGTCAAATTTATGAAGAAAAGGAAAAGACAACAAACAGAATGGGAGGAAATAGTTGGAAACTATATATCTAATAAGGGCTTAATACACAGAATATATAAAAAACTACTACAACTCAACAACAGAAAGACAAAAAAATTTAAAAATGAGCAAAGGACCTTAATAGACATTTCTGATACAAATGGCCAAAAAGCTCATGAAAAGATATTCAGCATCATTAAGCATTAGAGAAATGCAAATCAAACCATAATGAGATACCTCCTCACACCTACAAAAATGACTCTCACCCTCTGAGAATTTACTCCTCTCTGTGGCTTTATGTGCCTGGAAGCCAGAGGCTGGAATCAGCCAAGAAAGGGGCACAGAGAGAGGCCCCCAGAAGCTAAGAGAAAAGGCTACAGACAGAGCAGCCAGAAGCTGAAGGCAACATGACCCAGAGGAGAAGGCAGGGACTGACAGAGCTACCACTGTGCATGGCAGGAGCTCTGGATTGCTGGCAGCTGACCTTCAGGGAGGCAGCTTTCCCTGATTTGGACATTTTTCTCAGCCTTGGAACTGTAAGCTTATTAATAAATCCTATTGTAAAAGCCATCCCCCTTTTGGTTTATTGCATTGGCAGCTTTTAGTAAACTAAAGCAATCTGAGATAGCTAATTATCTTATTTGAGTTAATGTATTTTAGTGTCCCTTTGTTACAGCAATTTAACCTCTGCTCTAATAATATTGATGTGAAAAAATGGGAGCAACCTAAATGCTCAACAAGAGGGAAAGGGTGAAGCAAACTATGATATATTTACTGAACATAATCCTGAACAAGAACATCAGCACGGGGGCCGGCTGTAGCCCAATTGGTAGGGTGCCGGTTTACCAAATGGGAGGCCCTGGGTTCAGTTCCCAGGACCTCCTTGAGTGGGCAGTCCGCCTTGAGAAGGCAAGACGCCGTGGGCAGGGCAAAGCCGCCACGGGCAGGGCAAAGCCGCCCGCGAGCAGGGCAAGCGGCCCACGAGCAGGCAAGGCCGCCGCGCAGTGAGCTGACTCGGCGGGTCGCCGCAACGGGGCGGAGACAAGCAGACACAGAAGAGCGCAAAAATGAACACAGCAAGAACAAGCAGAAAGGGGGGGTGGGGTATATAATAAATTAAAGAATAAAATAAAATTAAAAAAATAAAAAAAGAACATCAGCATGGAAAATGACTGAAAAAAGGTAAAGGGTATAAGTCATATAGCCCCCAAACTATGTAAAATATGCTTACACAAAGAGTCTAGAAAGAACTATTGTAAAAAATATAATACTGGTTGTGTTAGAGGAGTGGGCACTTTCTTTTTTCGATAAAATGTGTTGTTTTTACTTTTATAATTTAAATCAGTTTCATCAACAATATAATTTACCTTTAGCCTTGTCTCTATAGTTTCTATTTACTATCTTATATCTTTAAGTCAGTGGAGAAAAGAGAGTTGCTGTTAAACACTAATCCATACCTGTTTGGATTACGAAAACAGTGCCTACACATTGCTTCTCCTTCCTATCTCCTTACTTCCTTTTTATCAGTTGTTCCTGGCATCTTTTTACTCCCTGTATTGGTGTAGACCAGTGAGTGGAGTGGCATGGTCAAGGTTAGGAAGTAGGAAGCAGGGTAGGGAATAGGGAGCAGACATCCCAATTCCTTTCATTCCACCTCAGTACCTGAGGAATGCATCATAAAACAGAAGCAAAGCTGTTAAAGCTCTTAGAGATTACAGAAATATCTGTGTATTACCTATGTGGTATAAACGAGGCCTAAGAGTCACCAAAGTGAGCAAGGTTGGCTGAATTAGCAACACAGGGAGTCATTAATTAGATTGTTCAGCTTCCCAAATCCATTCAGTAAATTCCTGACATAAAAGCAGTATAATTATGACCTTCTCAATCTAAGACTACAGATTGCTTTCTAGTTTGTAATTCAGAAGAAGTAATTTATCACTCATACCACATAATCTCTTATTTCTACTTTATGGGAATATGGCCTACTTTGTCAGAAATGGATGACGTTTCTTTCAAACCTACCAATAGAACATTGTTAAAAGAAAAAAAGGAAAAGAAAGAAATTCCAGGTGAAAGTATGTATGTCCCACTGTTAAAAAACAGAAACAAAAAATGTAGTCTGTAGCAAATCCAAAGTTTTCAGATAGATTATTCACTGTGTGATTATTAGTAATGAAAAAATAATTTTACCACAGGTGCTTTTAAATTTCTTCCTTTAGTGTCTTAGTTGGAGGGGAGGCATGTACAGGTAATTAAAGGGGAATAGTAAGTATTGGTCAAGGCTAGAACCAATGATGAGCCATCTTGAGTTCTAAAATTGAGGATCAAGAAAAAATAAGGGGCCGGCTGTATAGCCCAGTGCATAGGGTGCCGGTTTACCACATGGGAGGCCCTGAGTTCAATCCCCGGGGCCTCTCTGGGCGGGTGGACTGCTTGAGAAAGCAAAAGCCACTGTGGGCGGGGCAGAGCCGCCATGGGCAGGGCAAAAGCTGCCACGGGCAGAGCAGAGCCACCCGTGAGCAGAGGGAAGCCACCCGCGGGCAGGGCAGAGCCGCCCACAAGTGGGCAAGGCCTCCGCTCATCGGTGAAGCTGCCTTGGAGCATCACCAGGGGAGGAGGGGGAGACAAAAAAAAAAAAAAAGCAGAAAATAAAAAATAAAAAAATAAAAAAGAAAATAGCACTTCTGTTTAGTAATAACTTTAGGGCTCTTTAATTAATTCCACAAAGCACCCACAAAATTTCACAGGTATGGTTTGCAAGGGAGGTTTACCTTGGATCTATATTGAGGAAAAACACCAGTGTAGAATTCTCTGGGAGAGATGTTATGCAAACAATTATCTCCAACACTGAAAAATCTCCATGGGTAGTCCTATTGGGTAATTGTAATTGAGCACAATTGAATAATCATATAGTAGAGGTGGTTATGGCATTGGATATGAGTTTGAATTATATGACCAATAATTTCATGAATTTTATGAGACAGAAGAGATAAATACAGATAGCCCTCATTTGTTCACAGTAATTCAAAACCATAAAAATGGTCGTGCTAGCTAAAACAGTGCAAAGCAATCTTAATCACTGGGAAAAATTATGTTTGTTCTGTGGCCTTTAAAAACTTCAGTGAAGAGATAAAACATTCTCTTGCTGATGTTTATAAACATAGAGAAATGAGAAAATAGTACACTGTAATTTAAAACATTAAAAATTAAAGTGTGTGTGTGTTTGTAAAAAACTTATCAAGAATAGTTGGAACAGTGCTATTTTCTTCCTTTAGTCATATAGCTTACGATATGGAGAGAGCATCTTTTCTATGCCTTGGCAGATTGTCAGATTCCTTTCTAAATCTGGTTAAACTTCTAACATTTTATTCCTTGTACTTTAAATGTCATGAACTATCTCTTAGCGTTTTTTAAAGGTGAAGTTTCTTTTGCCAGTGTCAATTACTCTGGGATATCTCCATTCTTTTCCTATCACTCCCTTTCTTGTTTTTTTTTTTTTCTTCTATTTAATACTGGTTTTTTTTTTTAGAGTTCTGTGGGTTTTTTAAATTATTGTTAAAGAAGCTTTAGATTATATAAATGTTACATAAGATTACCATATGCCCTCCCTCCCTTCCCACACTTTCCCACATTAACAACATCCTTCATTAGTGTGGTACATTTGTTACCATTGATGAACACATATTGAAGCTTTGCTACTAACTGTGGACTATAGTTTACATTATAGTTTACACTCTGTCCCATACCATTTTGTAGGTTATGACAAAATATATAATGGCCTGTATCCATCACTGCAATGTCAAGCAGGACTATTCCAATGTCTCGAAAATGCCTCCATATTACACACCTATTCTGCCCTCTCCCTCCCCTCAGAACCTCTGGTGGCTACTGCCTTTATATCAATGATACAAATTCTTCCATTGTTTATGTTGACATGTGCATTCAGTTAAGTTCCTCTGGCTCATACGTAGATGGTGGCAGTGTCAACATTCCCGGTCGGCTCTTTCTTCTGCAATTCCATTTACATTCAATTCAGATTTCACTTTCAGCATTGCCATTTTTCATTTCTTTGCGTACTTCCATCTTTGTTGGCAATTCCTTCTTTCAATTATCCATTTTTAGAAAATGCCATGTGGTTTATCACTGAGTGCCAAGGAGGTAAACAAAAGTACACACTTTGCTGTGAAGTGGCCAATCACAGACTTTGAAAGAAGTGACATGATTGGTCACTGATTATGAGGAACATCTGTTATTTGCATACTGATTTGTGGAATGAAAAGCTAGAAGAGAAGTTTTTACTTGATGCAATTATGTAGTTAATATACAGTGCTAAGTGAAATTTGAACCACATTGTTGGGGGATTCATGTTATTAACTAAGCTGTGGTAAATGGCATCTATATATATCAGGGCCTTGCAAAGTGAAGCCTGTTGGTACACCAATATCATCAGTTAGGCACTTTTAAACCTAATGTTATACAGACCCCAGAGGGGAAGCAAAAGAAGTAATTTCTTGTTCCCAAAGGAAAATATTAACCAAGTGAAGTACAGCATAATAGAGACAATATAGGGCAGCAGTTACAAGGGCCTGGCTATGCACCCACTATTCACAATTACTGTATGATCTCAGGTGTGCTCCTCAGGCTCCATGTTCCTCCATAAAACGGGCCATAATTAAAATCCCTATCTTATAGTGTAATTAGAAAAATTTCATGAATAATATATGTAAAGGGCTAAGAACAGTAACTGGCACATTGTAAGAACTTCTCAGATACTAGTTACTATTATTACTAAATGAGAACAACTTTAAATGACCTGAAAGGAGAACGCACATGTGTGAAAAAGCCTCTCATACTTTACTTATACTCTCAATGTAATTTACTACTAGATTTGCCTGCGACCTCTCCAAGAATATGGGCGATTTTATGATTGAGGTAGTAGGGAATTGTTGGAGGAATGGTGTCGAGGGGACAAGATATTGCCTCTCTCTGTGCCACCTGTAGTCTTGACTATCCATTAGCTCTTCTGGGCCCATAATGGGGGAAAAGAAGAAAGAAGGAAGGCAAGAAAGGTTCAGAGAAAAAAGAGATCATGAAACCATAGCAGATAAAGGAAGGCATGTTCTGGAGGAAATACCAAAACAAAAAAACCTGACATTAAAATAGACAGGAAATATTTAGGGTGTTTTTCTGTCTCCTTTTTGTCAAGATCTACAGCAAGTGGTGATGCAACCTTTATCCTGCATCTGGTATCATCTCTCCTGAGAGACACGCCTGATTCAAAATTAAGGTCAAAACATCTAATAATTTAGAAGAATTCAAATAGGCACCCGTAATTTCCTATAAATAAAATAGGTAAAATGACTCCTGGATTGACAAATTATTAAATTTGCAAGTATCTAAATACCTCCAACATCCCCAAAATGGGGTTATTGACAAAATTATTCTTTAAACATCAGCCCTATCAAGGTAATCTGCTTTAAATGGGTCTCTCTGTTTCCTTTATCAGTAAGCCAAAGATTTTTGCAAAGACAATTTACTTCAACGTTTGATTTTACCTCCATCCATTTTGTTTATCTTGGCTATAGTTACAGTGAAACTTTCATCGATACTCACAGAGCAGCCACACTTTCCCTGTGGCAGTTAGCTACCTATAAGTTATGTGGCATAACCCAAGCTGAAGATCCTCCCTCTCAGCTGGGGGATCATCCTTCACCTGAGGTTAAGTCTTGGCGAACAACCTGAAAGGCAACATGTCAAAACCTATCACTTGCCTGTTTCTTTGGGTGGCTGAGTCATGGCGTGCTGGCAAGGCCAGGTTGTCTTTAGTGCTCTGGCTCTGTGAATCAGCAGGTTAGCAAGGGTAATGTTAGCAAACATATGGGCGTATTTTATGATATGATCAGAAAAACCTGACCTTCCCTCCAAAAGAGTCTATGATTTTACATGATGATTTGGTAGCACTCAGCTGAATGTCCAGGATGTGCTGAGAATCAGACCTAGAAGAGGCCTTTGATATTATCTCTGTCATTTAACTGGTGACACTACTGATGGCCAGGGAGCCTGCAAAGTCATCAGTGAACAATGCTAGGTCTAATAGACCCAGCCCTGTCCATCTTATATCTTTCTGTTTTTCTTTGCCATCTCCCTTGATTATTTAATTTGATTGCAGAGATATTCCCATGCTGAGTGGTATATAATCTGAAGTGCATATTCATATGGGACATTAAGTATATGTGCCCACCCAAAAATGTTCATTTTTAAAATGTTTTCAGAATATCCTCATAAGCAAAACATTCTTAACTAAAAATAAGAACATGTCTGGGGGCAAACTAAAATAGCAGATGAGTAAAAGTCTTACAAAATGTGGTGAATTGTTGGGTAAGCTTGTCCCACAAGCACAAAGTTGTGAATTGCAAACATCCCTTGCTGCTTTTCTTAGTTTGAGTTGGTTATCACATACATCCTATGCATTCTGGGTGCAGAGTGTGTGGTCATATTGCAATAAACACATTGTAGCTATATGGTTATCAAGAAACCGAATGACAATGCAAAAATTTTTGAGAAAATCAAATAAATTATTGATATCTCACTTTAATGGTTGAACATGAAAACTGAAGTAAGGAAATAAGGTCATTTCCTAGGAAGTTCAGGGTGTACACACAACAAACAGATACAGAAAGATACACACGTTTACTAGGCGAGCCACTCCTGTTAAGATTAGTAGCTCCATAAATGGGAAATAATTCATGCCTATGTGGGCAGTAGTGTGTCCTTTGATAAGATACATCTGGCCTTTGCTCTGATTTACAATTTTTTCCTTAGTGTCTAACACAGAGTATTCCCTCGTTATGTATTTATTGAATGAATGAAAAACATTCATGGAAGACACAGGTGCCAAGTGTACACATCTCAAGATTTAGCCAATTCTGGGTTAAATACAGATCTATCTCCTCTACTCCTCTTCCCTCTACTCCTGCTAAAGACATCAAAATAAAGGTGGCAGTAACCTTGAAACAGTCATAAAACATGACCCTGCAGTCTCAGAAATCTATGTTGGAAGGAAAAGGCAGTATGTTATTGCCTTGGTATTTTTAAGGGATGATAGGACAAAGAACCTACAACTGATAAATGCACACACACATACATCACCCTGAGAATAAGTGTGTGTGTGTGTGTGTGTGTGAGAGAGAGACAGAGACAGAGACAGAGACAGAGAAAGACAGAGAGACACAGGGAGAGGGAGAAGAGGTTATATTTTTTGCAGTCCTCAGATTTTTTGTATTGTTATTTCTCTTTTTAGCACTAGGTTTGATTGCTTACTTGCATCTGCTTCTGAATGTACCATAGAATCATACATACATGAGGCCAATACCCTAGGGTAATTCTTTTTTTGTTGTTGTTACATATTCCCCCCTTCTTCTGCTTGC
>PVKH010002882.1:0-26106 GCA_004027955.1 Chaetophractus vellerosus | reverse complement strand
TCTATGGGCTGTCCATGTGCCAGCTGGGTCCAAAAGCTCGGTGGAGCTGCAACTCCTACTCTACAACTCAATGGACTCACCCAGGACGCCTAGTGGGGAGATGATGATGGACAATGGCTATCCCAGGGAATGGAAAAAGTCTGCAGCTGCAGGCAGGATAATCTCATCCATCTTATCCATGGGGATATAAGCCCCCTCTCACTTGGAGGTGGAGGGGACATCACCATCCCAGACTCCTCAGAATTGGGGGAAGAGCTATGGACTAGAGTGGACTTAATGGTTTCCTGTTATAGACTTATTGTGATTCACGCAATGGAAGAAATCACAAAATTATATGGAGCCAGTGGCCACTGGACACGTTGGGGGCAGGGAGAGGGAAGGGCAGTTGTAATACAGGGGCTTTTTCGGGACTTGGGAATTGTCCTGGGTGATGTTGCAATGGCAGATATAGGCCATTTTATATCATCATATATCATGCAGAACTGTGTGGGAGAGAATGTGGTCTAGAGTGTGAACTGTGGTTCATGCTTAGTGGCAAAGCCCCAAAATGTGTATATCTATTGCAGGCGATGTGCCACACTAATGAAGGATGTATATGTGGGAGGTGTGGGAGGTGGGACATATGGGTACCCCTAAAATTTTTGTGTAACATTTATGTAATCGATGTATCTTAAAAAAAAAATTTTTAATTAAAAAAAAAAGTCAATTCCCAGTGGATTTTAGGTCGAAACGTGACAGGTAAAACAATGAACTTCTAGAAGATGACACAGAAGGATATCTTTATGAACTTAGGACACCATTAAGAGAGTTTTAAAGAAAAAAACAGTTCCAAAAGCACAGAAGGAAGGGGCTTTTCCTGTAGCAAGGTACTTACTCATATTTTTTAAATAGGCAAAGTTTCACTGCAACAGGAGCATTAACTGAGCTATTATGTTCCAATTACAACATAATATCTCTTAGTATATGTAGCCAATAAATTCAAACTCCAAAATGGATTCAACATACCTATGTAAGGAGCTATAAACACAATGAACAAATAGAGAAAAGTTATCAACTTTAACTAGGAAACTTCAGCTTGAAAAAAATATGCTAAGAAAAAGTAATACGCAAACTTTCTTTTCCTTGAAAAACCAAAAAGTATTTTGAAAAATGAATACTTATTGTTCCTGAAGTTGACAAATTTGCAATAGTTTAATGGCAATTTCTACTGATAATTTTCTCCTAAGAAAACCTGATAATGCAAAGAAATGGATACTGTATCCACTTAATTTTTGTGATTACACATTTGTGTAAGATGACCTGGTAATACTTAATGGAGAATGATACAAAACACTTAAAAAACTTCATTTCTCAAATATCATTTAACAAAAGCTAGAGCAGAAGAAATCACTGAGCCAGTAAAATTTGAAACATCTTTCAAATATTCATAACACTATAAATATTAAAGAAAGAGATAATTCTCTGTATTACTGTTGTGAGATTTCAAACTTAAATACCTAAAATCATTTCATAGATATGTGTATTAGTCAGCCAAAGGGGGCTGATGCAAAGTACCAGAACTCTGTTGGCTTTTATAAAGGGTATTTATTTGGGGTAGAAACTTACAGTTACAAGGCCCTAACGAGTCCAACTCAAGGTACCATTAAGAGGTACTTCCTCACCAAATGTTTGTTGCCACATGATGAAGCAAGATTTCGAGCAATATCTGTAAAGGTTCAGCCACCCTCTCTCTCTTAAGGCTCCGTGTACCCAGCTTCATATCTCAGCTGTAGGATGGAGAGTTCCTTTCTTTCTGGGCCTGCTCAGCTGCTCAGGGATCTGGTCTCTTCAGCTGCAAACTATCAGGCGAATGGCTCATCTCTCTTCCCGGGGCCTCTGACACATCTATGGAGCTGTCTTTCTTCCTCTGTGTTCTTCTCATGTGTGTCTACTTCTGTGGTTCTCCTTAAGTGAATGTCCATTTATATAGCCCACAAAGGGGGCGGGAACTCAAACTGAGTTGCCCTAATGATGTGATTAAATCAAAGCCTTAATATTAACATAATTTAATCAAAGGCATCTCAGCTGAATCTAATACAATCAAAGGGTATCACACCCAGAGGAACAGATCAGTTTACAAACATAATCAAATATCTTTTTTGGAATTCATGATATAATATCAAACTGCTACAATACATCATAAGGGAGATAAAAATATATTTTTTTACACAAAGGCATACACCAACCCAAAGATTAAAATATAGTAAACTTCACTGTTCAGTAAATTTCACTGATTATAACCAGCCCAACCACCCTCTCTACCATCTATATATCAATAAAACTTTTTATAAATGAAGAGTTCTCACCACTTCTGGTCTCTGAGCTTCGTTAAGTTTTTCATTTAATTCTTCCAAAGCCCTTTTTGTTTCAGCATCCGAACTAGACAAAGAAAAATAATTTAAATTTGGATATCTGAGAAAATATACACATTAATGAAATGTGCAATATAATAAATATACTATGGCATAAAACTCAACTGAATACTCTAGCAAATATCAGAAACATCTAGAAAGCTTGTTAAGGCACAGATAGCTGAAAACACATTGGTTGACACCCCAATCAAGAAAATGGAGTGAGAAGCTTCAGGGCTTTGTCCCTCCCCCAGAAGCTTTGTAAAACTGGCAAGAACTGATAGAAACCTCTCAGTTTCTACTGAGAAAACAGTTAAAAGAATTGCAGTAACAGGGTAAGTGGTGAATCAAAAAAAAGGCAACTTAAAAATGGTTAGATTTTTGTGGCATCCTGACTAGCCCTCCCCATCCCCTGTGTCAGCATGGAGACAGCCCGTGTTTCCACATGGGTCCCTGGTCCAGGTTCCAGAGGATGTAGAGTAACCTTCATGCACATACAGGGATCACATGTATGGGCCAGTCTGTCTGGTGGCAGCCCCAAAGACAACCTGGATGCTTGTCACAGGCTCCCTATCCCAGAACTTGCTCTGCATGTAGAAGGCAGCTCACCTTAGAACAGTCAAATCACAGATGCCTGGGGCAAAGGGGCTGTGGGAAATACAGTGCAATTCTAATGAGGATATACTAATTCCTAGCAAACAGTGGACATTCAGATCCATGTAAATTGAGGAAGTCCCAGGGCCATGCACACATGCCTAGGGCAAGACACACGTACAGAAAGGATCAAAGAGAACACTACATATTTGCCATGAGCTATTTTCAAAACTCATCATACAGTTAAACTCAAAAGGAGAGCACTCACTCAGGTCAATCTGGAAAGACTGGGAAGGATGTGTACTTCCTTTTTTTTTTTTTTTTTTTAAGGTCCTGGCATTCAAGGAAAGCTCTGACATAACACTTGCTAAATACAAACTTAAGGAAAAGACACCTCAGAATCTGAATTCCAGCAAAAACACATTAAAATGTCCAGTTTTCAGCAAAAAATTATAAAATGTAAAAAGAAACAGGAAGCATTTAGCTAAACGATGAGTTCTGAGCATCTAAAAGTCAAATACATAAAATTTAATGATAAATCAATGACTCTAAACTCAAAGTAGAAATATGTAATTTGTAACAAGCTACATAAAGGTGGGGGGAAAGAGACATATAGGAACATAGTTTGTGTATGTTATTGAAGTTGCAATCAAACCAAATGATGTTTTAACTATAGGATGTTAAATTTAAGCCCCATGTAAACAATAAAGAAAATATCAGAGAATAGGCAAACTCATAGAGACAAAGTAAAGTACAGGCTGAAGAAATGGGAAGTTAATGCATAATAGGTATAGGGTTTTGTTTGGGATAATGGGAAATTTCTAGTAATGGATGATGGTAAAATACCACAATCAGAGACCATATCTGCACCCTCTCCCTAAGAATTTGTTGGTTTAGAAGTTTTAAAACATACAAGAGTACAATGAAATACAGTACAAACATTTATATTCCCACCATCTGGAATTAATCACTTATAAAATCTAGGAATGCCTCATTTCCCAAATGAATGTAAAGGTCAAAACAGATATTACTATTTTTATCACTAATATGTTTAAACTTGAAGTTTTATAGCCGGAATATGATAAGTCTTGGCAATTAGTATTCCATATCAAATTCCTGAAAACTGTATATACTTGAAAACTTCAAATTCAGGTCTTTATTAAGTTCAGTATATATTTGAATTTCTTTCATATTTGTTTGTTGAATTCCCTACTCCAGAAATACCACTTATACTTTTTATTGATGTGTCTTTGACTTCCACAAATATCACTTTCTCTCCAATTTCTTACTCTTTCAGGTTTTTTAAATCTGAATTTACTATGATTTTTATCAATCCTATTCTCTATTTCTGTAATTCAGTTTTTAGTGTTATCAGTTCTGTTCCTTGTTGTTTCTAATTAATTTATACATCTTGTAATGGTATTGATTTGGCTCTCAACTTCCCTTAAGTCTGGAATCTCAATTTCATATAATTATATTTTATCATTGTATTTTAGGTATCTCATCTTTCTGAAGTCATATTTTCTTGATATTGTTCTATGGAATCATGCAGTTATAGGAAATTTTCTTCTTTTTTGAATTTTTACTTGTTTTTGAATGACTGAATGGACATGCCACATTATCTTGTGATTTTATTTTTATAATGTGTGCTAAGAACATAATAGGTGAATTCTGTAAATACATTCTAAATTAAACTTTAATCCTTTCTTAAAAGTGAGTTTTTAAATTACATCAGTGACTTGAAAATTTTTATTTAACGTCAGCAAAAATTGGAAATAGAAAAAGGAATTCTGCAGATTTACACAAATAAACTTTCCAATTTCCACTAAAAATGTTATTCAATGGCTAAGCAATTATCACTATATCAACATTTACCACAATGAATGTGCTGAAATAGAAAATAGACAAAAAGAGACATTAAAATGTTACTTACAACAGCATTATTACAACACATTTTCTTTAAAATTCCAGCAGGGATTTTATCACTTCAAAAGATATACAGCATTTCCATTATATTTGCAAACTTAACCTTATACATCTTTTAAACTCTTGAAAAATGTTTAAGCAATCTAAAAGCACTTAGCAAAGTTGATAAATCTAGATAATGGAATACCATCCATTTCAACGTAAATTTTAATTTTAGGAGAAGGTGGCTGTAAATCCTCATTATTACACAATATGCATAGACTATACTGACCTGCCTCCTTCTTCTGAACTGTAACTTGACTGCAATTGTGCTTTACTATAATTAGGAAATGCTGCAGAGATCCAGGAAATGGCAGAAAGAGTAAGTGTTTTCAAGCATTGCACAAGATCACTAGATTCAGATTAGTTAACAACATTGAGCCAATATGAGGCAAAGTTTCACCTGATATTAAAAGTTTGAATCTGGGGGAGCCGGCTGTAGCCCAATTGGTAGCGCGCCGGTTTACCACATGGGAGGCCCCGGGTTCGGTTCCTCGGGCCTCCTCGAGCGGGCAGACCGCCCCTTGAGAAGCCAAGCCACCGCGGGCAGGGCAGGCCGCCGCGAGCAGCCAGGCCGCCACGCGGTAAGCCGACTCGGCAGGTCGCCGCAGCGGGGGGAGACAGGCGGATGCAGAGGAGCGCAGAGATGAACACAGTGGGAGCAGGCAGAAGGGGGAGATATGTAATAAATAAAAAATAAATCTTTGAAAAAAAAAGTTTGAATCTGGGTCACTAGCTTTAGAAATAAGCTAGACAAAAGAGAAAATGAGGCTCTCATTTTTGAGTTGGTTCCATCTTTCCTTTGCTCACATAAGCAGGGACTCTGTTAGTATAATACACTGCTTGGCTTACTTTGGTTGTACAATTACACCAATAGTACATCTGATATTGAAAAGACAAAAATAGGGCATAGTTGAAATATAAAGTGACAATGAGCACACTTAGAGTGGTATGTTTGAGGAAACTACATGCCCAGAAAACAACTAAAAGCGTGCTTTGTAATGTACGTCCATTATCCAATGTACTTTTGTCAATAAATATCAAAAAAAATGTTAATATAATTAAATGGGAATACCAACATTTCTGAGCCAAATATAAAGTTAAACATAGTAACTTCCTATTAAGTATTATTATAAAGTGAATTAAGAGTTTGTGGTATAAAGCAGAATTGGATGCTTGAATTTTACTCACGCACAAAATTAAGTCACCAAATTTTAGAAGAAATTGACTCCTATTTTGCATTAAAGTTTCTCAGCCTCAAATATGCTTCTGGATCACATAGACAAATATCAGATAGATCCAGCCCATGGATCAGAAGCATCTCAGACCACCATTGCACATCCAAAAAAATGGTCATTTAAATTATCAACTAAATCATCTCTGCAACTCCCTCTGTATCTTCTTAAAGGATAACTATTTCCTGAAACTCCCGTTCCTAATGCTTATATTCTTCTTTCAAATGTGTAAAATCAGCATACAAAAGACATTTCAAACTAAGAACACACTATATTAGAATAAATACCATTCTATTGATTTATTAATTTGTCAGAAAGAAATATTAAGCCTTATGGTTTAAAAGATCAGCAATATAACACAACAATATACCCCACAATTCAAGAATTTAAAATTTTATTCATATAAGCTACATGTAAAAATTATCTTGAGACATAATATATATGGTAAAGAGCAGATATTCTGGGGCCTTACTGCCTAAATTTGAATTCTGACTCCACCACACCCCTCCTGTGTGATCTTCACCAAACTAAGCTACTTCATCTCTTTGTGTCCATTTCCTCATCCATAAAATGGAGATAATAATAATTATTTGTTCACAGGGTTTTTACAAAAATTAAACTTAAAACCAACTGCCATGAAATAAGTGCTCAAAAATATTAGCTAAGAATAGTCATGGTAATAGTACTAGTTTAATTCTTATTATTAAATGTCCTACCTTTGTCCTATAAAAGCACATGTTATGCAGACTATAGTTGATATGCATTGATTTAACATTCAATTTTGACTTGTTTTGCTGCAGCAACACAGAACTGATGTGTGGCATGAATTAGTTACCTGGAGGGAGAGTTAACGAGTAAGCTTGGTATAAGGATTTCAATTCAGCTTTGCTGTTCCCTAATCATTG
The DNA here is from genome assembly GCA_004027955.1 of Chaetophractus vellerosus. Lineage (NCBI taxonomy): Eukaryota > Metazoa > Chordata > Mammalia > Cingulata > Chlamyphoridae > Chaetophractus > Chaetophractus vellerosus. The sequence continues at coordinate 19,017 of PVKH010002882.1, read as the reverse complement.
CTGTATACAGACTGTAACTCTTAGAAATCTTTGTTTCTTGGAAAAATATGGTCCCCAAAAGAAAGCCAACTGCTACTGCTAATGATGAAAATGAAAAGAAATTGAAAAAGTTAAGTGATAGTTCTTGGACACTATCAAGAATTGGCAAAATTGCAAAGACTGGACAGATGTAAACTGGCTTTCAAAGATTTGAACTGAAAACGAAAATGTCTGATTCTACAGTGGTTCATATCCATTAACAAATTCCACATTATGCTTTTTTTTTTAATTCTGCAATGTCAAGGGTCAGTTGGTATCCTCATCCATTCCCCACCGCCTCATTGTATTTGCAAATGAACCTCACAATGTATCTCTTAGTAATGCCAAGGTTCCATTATATAAAGTTTAAGTGTTTTTAGAAATATGAAATTTGTCTAATGTTGAGTCATGATGCCTTCTAAATTAAAAGGGGCTTGAACGCTTCTATTAATAAATTTTTAAATACTGGCATAAAAACACAACACTGTTTTTTAAAATCTATGTAAACATGTCAATTACAGAACCTATTTTATTCCTAACAATTCATGCCTCCAATGAAAACTTTATTCTGCTTTTACCGGCTTCTTCTTGAAAATTCCCGGTTGAGATCATCTCCAAGGCGAACTTGTTCATTGCTGAGGTCTCGGAGGGACTGATGCAAAGCATGAAGCTAATAAAGGCAAAACATAGTTATCCATTTAGGATTCTATTGAATTCTTCAATGAAGATTCACTCGGGGTACAAATAAGATCTTGTTTCTTTGCAATAATGCCCAAATTTGATAATGGCTGAATAGAATAAAATTAGCTATTCTGAAAGAAATAAAATATTTTCTAAAAGAAAAGTAATTTTTGAAAAGCTATACATAACATTAACCACCACACTCTATAATACAGCAATTCCATTTCTATTATATACCCTAGAGAAGGAGTCAGCAAACTTTTCTGTAAAGGGCCAAAAGAGTAAATATTTCAGGCTTTCAGACTATATGGTCTCTGTTAGGACCACTCTACAAAAGCAAAAGCAGCCATAAATGAACAATCATGGCTGTGTTTCAATAAAACTTTATTAGCACAGCCCACAGGCCACAGTTTGCTGACCCCTGATCTTAGAAAAACTCTTATCCACATGCACCAGGAACCATGTACAAGAATGTTTGGAACAGCATTGTTCATAATGGAAACACTGAAAACAAACCAAAAGTCCATCAAGGGTAGAATGGAGATAAATAAATAGTGGTGGGGCCGGCTTGATAGCCCAGTGGATAGGGCGCCGGCATACCACATGGCAGGCCCCGGGTTCGGTTCCCGGGGACCTCTCCTAGCGGGCAGACCGCCTTGAGAATGGAAAGCCGCCATGGGCGGGCCAGAGCTGCCGTGGGCAGGGCAAAAAGCTGCCACGGACAGGGCAAAAGCCGCCACGGGCAGGGCAGGTCGCCCGCGAATGGAGCGAAGCCAGCCACCCGCGAACGAAAGCCGGCCGTGAACGGAAGCAGAAGCCGCCCACAAGCGGGGAAAGCCGCGCCTAAGCAATGACCAGTCTCGGCGCGTCACCGCAGCGGGGGGTAAGGGGAGAAATGTAATAAAATAAATAAATCTTTAAAATAAATAAATAAATAGTGGTATATTCCTCCAGTGAAATATCATAACAGCAATGAAAATGAAACAAGCTACCACATATTAGTAAGGCTAAATCTCAAAAACATAACATCAAATGAAAAAATTAAGATACAAGAGAAGACATATAGTATTATTCTACTTATACAAAGTCTAAAGGCAGGCACCATTAAAATTTTATAAGTAGTAAAAATGGTATTTTTTTTAAAAAAGCAAGAGAATGATTACTATAAAGTCAGGATAGTGTATAACCCTTGGGAAAAGGAGAACCAAAATAGAGGCTTTGGGAGTATGATAATTTTCTATTTCTTGTCTGGGTGGTGACTACATAGTGCTCATTGTTATTATGTACTTTCAACCACACATATATATACCATATGTGTATGCATACATTATATTTCACAATAAAAATTTTTTTTTAATTATATGGACTTGCAGAAACAAAACTGATTCATTGCAAGAAGTGCACACTAAGCAACTAATTGGTGCCAGTTACCATGTTGGCAAACAAGTGGCTCACAATCTAACATGGGAGGCAAATATACAAACTACTAGCCAGATTCCACATTAGGGACATTAAAAAAGTCCAGAGTCACTTGGAGCTAAAGGTCAAGATAATGGACCTAAAATAAGGAACAACAAAAGAAAGGAATGGTATTAGTATAGCAAATGAACAACAGACCTTTCATTTAGGTTGTACTATCGTGGTTTTCCAATTTTGCAAACTAGAAACCTTAACACCTTCCTTTCCCTCATTTCCACCTTCCCTACAAGGTCAACAACTCTTCAAGACCTTTCACTTTTTTGCAATAAATAGCTCTAAAATCCACCTACTTTTTCCAACTCCATTTCACAATCCTAATCCAAGTGACCAATGTCTCACACTCAGAATGCAATATCCTAATTGGTTTGTTCACACTGACTCCATTTTCTGCACTAAAGCCATAGTGATCTTTTTAAAATAATTTTGACAACCTCTTACAAGGCTGTGCATGGTCTCAGCCCTTCATATTTCTTTAACCACATGACCTTCTTTAAATTGCTTATAGTTGCTATATTCCCGCCTGTTCTACCTAGAATGAGTCTTAGCCAATGTCAGATCTCAGCTCAATCAGCCTTTTTTCAGGAAAGTCTACCCTGACTAGGGCAGATCCCTCTATTTTATATTCCCATAGCCTTAAGTTTTGTTCCATTATATTCGTGTACTTATGTACTTATTTAATATCTAGCACCCCCTCTACATTATAAGCTCCATGAAAAGGCAAGGCCATGTCTATTTTTGCTCATCACTATTCCCAAGCACAAGCATTGTCCCTGGCACAGAAGTATTAAATAAATAGAAAGACAGAATAAGTAATTTTAAGATATTGTTCTTTGTTCTAGGGTTTAATCACGTAGCCCATGCTACCATATCTGCATCTATCAAAAAAATAACACATTCAAGGAAAAATTTCTACAAAGTGCTTTCTAATGAATTTTGTGCTATTATCTCTTTATCTTATGCTGTACCAATATATAGCTACAGATGAATATTCTAAAACTACTAAAGCAGAGATTTCAAAGTCAGAAACCTCCCTTAGCCCTTTTCTAATTAATTAACCTGTCCAAAGCAACAAAGGAAAACTTTCAGTTTTTGCAGAGTAATTTAAAGATTCAGGAAATGAAATATGTCCATAAAACTAAAACTTTAGAAATCTTTAGTGAATACATAGAGAAAGTAAGGAAATTTTTATTGAATAGAAAACAGCCCCATCAATGATTCAACAATAAGAAAAACACTAATGCTGGAAAAATCAATAGGTCAGCCACACAAATAACTTTTTCATATTAAACCAAACTTAGCAAAATAGAAAGTAGCTGACTTAGCAGGGCTTACAGAAGAGTGAACCACCTGACAAGGAAACAAAACATGTCCAACTAAAATCACTTTTAAATGCTCTGTAACATATAACCCTCCATAATGAAATTCAAAATAAATGTATGATGAAAATTAGTATATTGAAAATAAAATATGTTACTTCATTTTTGTTTTTTTTTTTTTGTTTTTTTAAAAAAAGATCAGTACAAAGTTACTGGTAATTAAACACTTGGCTAAAATATAGCCATAAAGCTCAAATGTTAGTCATTTGTATAGAAATGTGAGGCAATGTTGCAAACAGGTACAGAATAGCACAAAATACCTGGCCCACGTCATCATTTTCCTGAACAAACCGGACACCTGTTGCTCTGGACCTCACTTGTTTAATATCCTGTAGATCCCCATAATCCTTCAGAGGGGAGGTAGGTGGGAAACGATGCCTCTCTTTACAATTGAAAGAAAAGGGAGGGAATTTGAAAACTGCATGAGACAAAACAATCTAAAATTTTATTCAGTACATGCATGTCAGACACAGATAAACAAGCTTTAACCAAGACTATTTCCCAAGTATCCCACTGTGGCCATAAATAAAGTCCTACAAAACTGGCATTAATCTTGCCAATTAATCTTGCTCTTAAAGTGAGTAAAATGAACAACAGATATAACCTGGATATAGAACAAGTCAAAACGTCCAATTAGCTATTCTTTCAATGAAGCAATATGATATTTTCCCTTGTATAAAAATAATAAATTGCTTAAAAAAAACCTTTATGACTCCCTAAAATATAACATACTAATAAAAGAGAAATTTTCAAATAAATTAAACTAGTATCTGAACAGTATTTAAAAAATCAATAAAAACTACATAAAAACAAAAAAATTAACTAGTCCAATTTTTAATCATTATTATAATGGTCCACAGCAATATTAACAATGTAAGGTACATGACTATTTGAATTTCTTCTCTTCCCTGCAGACTTACAAGTCTTTTCTGCTCAACCATGAACCTCAATACAATAATAAAATATAATTAATTACAGGCAAACTAAGTACTGTCACTTTTGACCTAGCCATTAAAATCTAGCTGCAAGCCAAGGTTAAAGTTCACCTGTTCTTAACAAGTGACACAGGATATTTTATAATCAGACAACTGGAAAACTATTAAGCTAGGACAAGACTCCACACCAAGAAAGCATACCACATAATAAAGTTTATTTTCATGTTTGTTTTGAATCTTTGGCGTTAGACTATTAAATCCATGTTTTGGCAGATAGATAAAGCTCTATGTGGTCTATGGAGTCAAGAGAAAAACAAAAGTAACAGACTCCGAATAGCAAAGTCCCATTTAGTGTATTTAAAAACATGCACTATAAAATCCTTCCTATCCTTAACAATTGCATCTTTTGACACTTAATCTATACAATTTTATGTATAGGTTGTGTTTTTCCAAAGATTAAATGTATTCAATAGGTGCTTCAGAAATATTTTTAAAACAAAAACATTTTCAGAACATTTGTAGAGTTTACCTGCTGCAGTGCCTCCATCAAGGTCACTTGCACTCAGACTTGTAACAGAAATACTTCTCCCTCCTGAGTTTCTCAATAAACGTTGACTCCGCAGTTGGCCTATTGATTGTTCCAAGCTTTCTTTTAACTAAATTAAAGAACACAATGGAGATTTATTCTTTTAAAACAACTTCCAAATACAAATAGACATGTTATTGAGTTATCTCTGAAATATCTTTTTTTTAAAGAGGTACCAGGGATTGAACCCTGGACCTCGTACATGGGAAACAGGCACTCAACCACTGAGCTACACCCACTCCCTGAAAGATCTTGGTTCCCAAGAAAATATGTATCAGAGAAAACTTTTAGCTAAATTATGTTGGGAAATATAAAAATAATAATATAAATATTTTAAGAACCAAAGCTAACACCTGCTTTTAAAGGGCATCTGTTACTACCTATACTACGTATTCCATCTTTCTTTTGCCAGAATGTGGAAGTGAGGTCTACTATCTAAGGGAATGCGAAATCAGATTGAAATATCTAATTGATGAGCCACTCATGCTTAGAAACATAACAAGATCAACACATCTGAAAGACAGAAGAAAGTCTTGCTCCCTTCTAAACATTTTCCTCAGAAATCCCACATCCCTACCAAATAGGAAACTGCCCTAGTGACCTGCTGCTATTGAAACAACGTCCACTGCCCAACTTCAAGACATCAGAAACATCTCTTTCATTCATTCGCAGGCTGCAAATCCTAGAAAACTATGGGGAAGGATGTCAGACTGTTAGTACATACTAGTTTCCAAATACTCTCTCCAGATTACGAAGGCATCAGGGGATATGAGACAACACCTTTTTGGACTTAAAGAACTACACCAAATAGTGAAAATAACACCTAGAACTGTACACATCTATAGACCTGAGAAGAAGATTGAAGTAGGATCCAAGGAAACAAAAAGCAAAGCTGAGGAAAATCCACACACCCTGAATTTCTGGGAAAACTTGTGTCTAGATCTCTTATCTAAGAATGAATAAAGAAAAAATAATAATAAAAATAATGCATGGACCCACAGAACAAGCCACCTATAACTCTTTAAAGGGAATGATAAAACAAAACAATTGAGAAAGTAGGGTTTCCAAAATTCAGCCTGGGTTAAGAGATAGAACACCATCCAAGGAAAGACCAAGTTGCTTTCCTCGGAAAAAAGTGCAGAAAGAAAGTAAGCCTCAGTTGAAAGGAGAGCACAAAAAAACATAAAGCCCACAAATGAGGCAAATCTCTTTTTCATTTTTGCTGTTTGGATTTAGCTCTTCTGGAGAATCAAACAGTCTAGATCAAAAGAACTAGTATTAGAATTTCAGGAATGAATAACTTTGGCTTCCTCATTTAAAAAAAAAAGAGGCTAATATTTCTACATCCCTCTGTTCCCAGACTCCCTAAATTGGAATATGTGCAATACCATGCTGCGTAAGTGTTCACAAGTCACAGGACCCATGAACACAAAGAAGTACATTAGTAATCTATGACAAAAGGCTCAGAATAAAATTAAACAATGTTAAAGTTTAGAAGCTCAAATTGAAACTGTAATATGAGAAAAAGATGAGAAATGCAAAATGACTTCAATCACATGAGTTAGTGAAAGAAACAGAATGTAAAAACCACCCCTTTTAACTCTTTGTGTTGCTCTTTATTATTTACATCTTTCAAGCTAGACCTGTTATTAGCTTTTGGAAACAAAGTCAATTGTCATTTCCTATTATTGTTTTTTTTTTAAAGGTATTTTGTCTTTTTTAGCTCTGAATATATTTAAAATTTTCTCCTTGACTTTGATTTTTACTAAGATGTGTCTCTGTGCAGTTTTATTTGTATTTATCCTGCTTTTGGTCCACAGACTTCATGGAATCTGGGCCTTGCTATCTTTCATGTGCTGCAAATTCTCAGCTAACATCTTTTCAAACATTGTTTCTGCCTCATTCTGTCTCTGCTCTCTTTCTACTACTCTATTTACATTTGTTATATCCTTTTTAACAAATATCATGTCTTCTATGTTCTTTTCATCCCTCTATTTTTCTTTTTATTTTATTCTAGTCAAGCCTTAAATTTATTAATTCTCTCCAAATATATACAAGCTACTGTTAAACCCATCCAATAAGGTTTTTTTTTTTCTTAATTTCAGTTATCATATTTTTCAGTTTCAGGGTCATTCATTTGGTTCTTTTTTACAGTTCCAAATTTTGGCCAAAATTCTCAGTTTTGTCTTTTAATTTCTTAAACATATTAATCATGGTTATCTTGCAGATTCATGTATGATTCTATCAACTGTTTTGTTCCCTTGGTTTTTAGTCAACTCTTGTATTCTCCTAAACTCGAGTATTTTTTTATCATGGCCTAGACATTGTATATAAAAAAAGCTGCAGAGATAATTTAAAGCTCTGGATAATGGCATCTTTCTTCAAAGGGGATCTGGTTTTGCTTCCAGCAATAAGTAAGGGTAGGGTGACTAGCAAATCCAAATCACCTTAATCCATTTAGAAATTGAGATGATTCTAAGCTGGGCTTTGTCACAATTAGGGCTGGTCTATTTCCAGTTTACCACTTCTCCTATTTCAATTTTCCATTTTTCCTTGGCTATACCCCTTTGGGTTCTCAATTAAAATCTGGAGTGTCCCTGAACTACAGTTTTGGACTCCCCAAGTGTGATGGCTAATTTTATGTCAATTTGGCAAGGTTATGGTGTCCAGTTGTTTGTCAAGCAAACACCAGCCTGATGGTACTGTGAAGGTATTTCATAGGTGGATTTGCATCTCTAGTTAGATGATTGCATCTGCAATCAACAAAGGAGTCTGCCCTCAGCAGTAAGGGAATCTCCTCATCCAGTCAGTTGTAGTCTTAAAAGTCAGAACTGATGATTTCAGAAGTCAGAAAAAAGAATTTTTGCCTCTACTTTCAGCCATCCAGCTTCTGAGAAATACAACTTCACCTTCATCAGAGCATCCACCTTGCAGCCTACTCTGTGGAATTCAGACTTGCCAATCCCCCTGGTCATGTGAGGCAATTCCTATAATAAATCTCTCCCAGTTTTGTTTCTCTGGAGAAGCCTGACTAACACACCAGCCTCTTGAGTTGAGCAAGATCTCTGATATTCGCCTCTTCAGCCATTACCTTGAGGGGCAATGAGCCCAAAATGCAGGACTTATCCTCTGGACTCCACTCTTGGCCAAATCTTAACTATTCGAGTTCTTACTGCAACAGCAATGCATTGGTCTTGCACTGATGGGTTCACAATATTTTTAACATTTTGTTCACCTTTCTAATTTTCTCAGCAGGAGAGTCGATCCAAAATAATCTTAAGCACCAAGGCGAGAAGCAGAACTTGCCAGTATCCTTCTTATGTGGGCTTATTTGCCAACAAATCCCAAGCTATAACTAAAAGCTGATGAATAAAATGAATTTTCATACACATACACATACATCCCGCTGCACAAAAATAAAACAAAAAAGTCACCATAGAACATATGGAAAAATAATGCAGAACAAGAGAAAGGAAACATTATTCCAAAATCGAAGAGGAATAACAGACAGGAGAAAATTAATCATTTCAGAAGTAAGATAAAAAGTTAGAAAAAATATTTGGCAACCTTATTTAAAAATTCCAAATAGATATATACAAAGTCATAGGAGATAAGCAGGCTGATATATAAAAACCAAAAAAAAAAGAAAAAATGATAAGTAAGAAGAGTGAAATAAAGACTTTTTAAATTAATTCTACAAGCCTCATAGCAAAAATAGGCCCTCAACTTAAAATAGCAAACTAAAAATGTGATAGCAGAATTAAAATCTGCACTTAAAGTAGTATTGACAGACACTACACAAAAGCTAATCATGATGTTTGAAAACAGTTGAGAACTCCTAAAACACGAAAACAAAAAGATAAATAGGTAAGATGTAAAAAATCATAAAAATTGTTTTCAATTCTAAGATTACAACTCCAAAATATCGTAAAAATCAAACCAAACAAAATTAAAAACAAATAAAACTCAATTTAACATTAATCCACTATGATGGATGATGAAATTTTGCTGAAAGTAAATCAATGCTCAATACTTTTCCTTATCTGAAAAAACTGCGACATTAAGAACATACAAAGACGTATTTTACCTTGACTTGATATTAATGCATCATTTATATATTAGGTCTACTCCTTTACCTCTCTTCTTTTGATACTGGATTAAAACAATTAAAACATTACCAGGATGAATACAAACTTGAGCACTGATATTAAACGGCAATTCTTGTATATAAGGTATTTTGTCCAAATCACTAAGATAGAACTTTGGACTTTGGAGTCCAGTTGAATAGGCTCCTTCTAGCCAGGAATGGAACAATCAATAAAAATACTCACTGCAATAGATTCAATTACTTAAAATATGTATATATCTGTGAGTTCATAATATTATTCAAGGAAAAAAAAAATCATTGGTGACCACTGGCTTGTACTAGGGAAACAGCAGATTATTTTGGAAACTAGTAAATAAATGAAATGAAAAAACTATATATGCTTTTAAATAATTTAAATAAAAATGTCTAATTTTAAAATTCGCATATAAATCTCTGAAAGTCCTGTGCTATGGCTACTTAAGAAACTCTGAAGACAAAATAAGTTTAATGAACTGCAAAAATGAATGTAACTCAAAAAGATCCCCAAATTGCAAGCCAAATCTCACAGGGATCATCCAGGCAACAGCAAGTAAAGTAGGCTTGAATTTTGGAAACTATATAGAGATGCCATTTATTTCTTCAAACACTTCCTTATTCCAAATATCCTTTATTTTCATACTAAGAAAATACCTCCCTAACACAACATAGGTTATATAGAAAAGCATGCAAGCTGATCATTCATAGAATGCATTGACTTAACTACATAGCTGAACAGAAATATTTTCTAACGATTCCATGTGTTTCTACCTGACACCAAAGGGTCAGTATTTAGCAGACATTCACAAAGTATATAGCAATGGTGACCACGGAGATAGCTTGTGTTGTAAGTTTAGCTATATCTACAATGCTGATGTAAAAAAATAATTAAGTACTTCAATTTAAATGTTAGGGATCAGTTTGCAGAACCAAGGACAAAACTGGAGGCAAAAGACATTTTAAAAATTTTGCCCAGACTAATAATATCATTCTCAGGCACTTTGATAAGTGCTGTATGTTTGGCTTTCCTTTATAGCGTGTTTCTCTACAGAATGCCAAGGTTGATCTGGGTGCAGAGTACAAAAGAAATTGGTTGAAAGGTTAATTTTATCAGCATTATTTTGGTTCCTTATAGCCTATTTATCTTCTGCTATTAAAGCAAGAATAACAAGTAGGAGGAGGAGGAGGAGGAAAAAGAGAAAAAGAAGAAAACCATTTATAAAATTAAATAAGAGTGCAAATTTATGATTTGCATACCTTTCTGGTCTGACCATCTGTTTTAAAATGGTTGCTTCTATTTTATTTTTTATTTAATAAAAGATTATTAGCTCTTGCTGCTATGCTTAAACCTCTGTCCACATGCTGGTTTATAGAAATATTAAGCCCATAATAATCTTCCATTTATTTAGAAATTCCCCTTCAAATATGCACTGTTATTCATGCAACTATTCTTAATTTTTAATAATTTATTGACGTGAAATTCACATAACATATAATTAACTATTTTAAACAATTCAGTAGCATTTAAAATATTCACAATGTTGTGAAACCACCACTTCTATCTAGCTCTAAAACATTTTCCATCCCTCCAAAATAAAACTCTGTACCCATTAAGTAGTTTCTCTGCATTCGCTCATCATCACAGTCCCTGGAAACCACCAATCTGAATTCTTTCTCTATGTATTTACCTGTTTTGAATATGTCATATAAGGGGAACCATACATATGTAACCCTATGTGTAAGGCTTCTTTCACCTAGCATAGTGTTGTGAAGGGTCATCCACATTTTAGCATGTATAAGTAGTTCATTCCTTTTAATAACTAAATAACACTCCATTGTATGTATCTATCGCACTTTATCTATTCATCTGCTGATGGACATTTGGGCTGTTTTCACCTTTTGACTACTGTACAGAGTACTGCTATGAACTTATGTATACATGTACTTGTTTGAGTACCTGTTTTCAATTATTTTGGATATATGCCTAGAGACCTAGGAGTGGAACTGCTGGTTCATATGGTAATTTTATGTTTAACTTTTTGAGGAACTGCCAAACTGTTTTCCTAGTAGGTAAATCATCTCACATTCCCACCAACAAGAGTGTTAGAATCTCTCTACATCCTCACCAACAACTCATTAGTGTCCATCTTTTAGATTACAGCCATCCTAATGAGTGTAAAGTGGTACCTTTTGATTTGCATTTCCCTAATTACCAATAATGTTGAGCATCTTTTCATACGCTCATTGGCCATTTGCATATCTTCTGTGGAGAAATGTGCATTCAAGTCCTTTCCCATTTTTTTAATTGGGTTGTTATATCTCTTTGTTTCCAAGCTGTAAGAGTTCTTTATATATTCTGGATACTAGACCCTTGTCAGATATATGATTTGCAAATACTTTCTGCTATTTAGTAGGTTGTCTTTTCACTTTCTTGACAACATCCTTTGATAGCCAAGTTTTTTATTTTGATGAAATCAAATTTATTCTTTCTTTTGCTGATGTTTTAGGTGTCATAGCTAAGAATTCACTTTCAAAATCAAAGTCATGAAGATTAATCCCTATGTTTTCTTCTACGAGTTTTAGTTTTAGCAATTATATTTAGATTGTTGGTTAATTTTTGTACGTGTTATGAGGTAGAGATCCAACTTCATTCTTCTGCATAAGGATATCCTCCAGCACCATTTGTGGAAGAGACTATTATTTCCTCCATTGAATGATCAATTGGCCATAGATGTATAAGTGTATTTCTAGACTCTCAATTCCATTCCATTCATCTATTTCTATCCTTATGGCAGTATCAAAACATTTGGATTACTGTAGCTTTGTATTACATTTTCAAATCAGAAAGTATGAGACTTCGTTATTCTTTTTCATGACTGTTTTCATAATTGTTTGGGGCTTCTTGCAATTCCATATGAATTTGAAGATAAGCCTTTCCATTTATGAAAAAAAAAAAAAATTGGTTAAAAGTTTGATAGGGGTTGTACTGTACCTATAGATTGCTTTGGGTGGTACTAAATTTTTAATAGTAAGTCTTCCAATCTAGAAACACCGGATGTCTTTCCATTTACTTAGGTCCTCTTTCTTTCAAGAGGATTTTGTAGTTTTCTATGTACAAGTCTTTCACTTCCTTGGCTCAATTTATTCCCAGGCATTTTATTCTTTTTGGATATACTATAAAGTAATTGTCTTCTTAATTTCCTTTTTAGACACTGCTGGTGTGTGGAAACAACCAATTCTTGCATATTGATCTTGAACCCTGCAACTTTGCTGAATTCATTTATTAGCTCTACTAACTTTTTTGTGGATTCTTTGGGATTTTCTAAATATAAGATCATGTCTTCTGGGAATAGAGATAGTTTTACATCTTCCTTCCCAATTTGGATACCTTTTACTTCTTTTTCTTGCCTAACTGCTCTGGCTAGAAATTCAAGTACAGTGTGGAAGAGTGGTAGTGAAAAATGCCCTTTATCATGCTGAGAAAATTCCCTTCTATTCCTAGTTTTCTGAGTGTTTTTATCATGAAAGGATGTTGAATTTTGTCAAATGCTTTTTCTGCATCCATTGAGAGGGTCATGTGGTGCTTTACCTTCATTCTTGTAATGCCCTGTATTTCATTGATTGATTTTCTTATTGAACTGCCTTTGAATTCCTAGGATGAATACCATTTGGTCATGGTGTATAACCCTTTTAATATGCTGTTGAATTCAGTTTGTCAGTACTCTGTTGAGAACTTTTGCATTTACATTCATAAGGGAAATTGGTCTGTAATTTTCTTTTCTTGTGATGTCTTTATCTGCCTTTGGTATCAGGGTAATATGGGTTTCATAGAATGAATTAGGAAGTGTTCATTGTTTCTGCCTTTTCTACTTTTTGGGAAAGTTTGAGGATTTGCATCAATTTTTCTTTAAATGCTCTGTTGAATTCACCAGGGAAACTATCTGATCCTTGGCTTTTCTTTGTTGGGGCTTTTTATTATTGATTCAGACTCCACTTGCTATTGGTCTGTTCAGGCTTTCTTAAGTCAGTTTAGGAATTTGTTTCTAGAAATCTGTTCATCTAGATCTAGGTTATCTAATTTTTGGCATATAAACATTCATAATAGTCTCAGTATAATCCTTTTTATTTCTGTAAGGTTGGTAGTAAAGTCCCCACTTTCACTTGATTTTAGTGATGTATATCTTCTCTCCTTTTTTCTTTGTCAGTCTGGATAAAGATTTGTCAATTTTGTTGATCTTTTCAAAGAATCAACTTTTGGTTTTGTGGAGTGTCTTAAATGAAATAGAGAATAGGTAAATAATGATCTCCACTCTTATCTTTATTTCCTTACTTCTGCTAGTTTCACTTTTCTTTATAGTTGCTTAAGGTATAAAGTTAGGTTATCAATTTAAGATTTCTTTTCTAATACAGGTAATTACTGCTACAAATTTTCCTCTGCTCATTGCCTTCATTACATCCTATAAGACCTGTTATGCTGTATTTTCATTTGCATTTATTTCTAAATATTTTCTATTTTCCCCTATGGTTTCTTTGACTCATTGGTTACTTAAGAGTATGTGATTAAATTTTCACATATTTGTGAATTTTTCAGTTTTTCTTTTCTTTTTGGTTTCTAGCTTCAATCCATTGTGGTCAGACAAGAAACTTTGCATGATTTCAATCCTCTTAAATTTATTGAGATTTGTTTTGTGGCCTAACATACTTTTACCCTAGAGAATGTTCTATGTACACTGAGAAGAATGTGTTTTCTGGAGTATTCTATAAAATTCTGTTACATCTAGTTGGCTTTAATGTTGTTCAAGTCCTCTATTTCCTTATTTATCTTCTGTCTAGAGAGTCCTCTCCATTAATGAAAGTGGAGAACTATAGTATTTTTAAGTGAAATCCCATATATTCAAAGCCCCATATATCATATGCTCTAAACACAATTTTTAAAGAATTTAAAAGATATTTCCACATAAGATTTTGAATGTCAATAAATAAGCACTCATGGAAAGTAGAAGGTGCTCTTAATAGCAACACATTACTGTATTTTGGGTGGAGAGACAATTCACTCACAAACATAAGAGGGCTATCAATATTGTGTATGTTGTCTAATTTAGCATATGCATTGAATCAAAATAATTAGACATACAGTATCACTTTGAACGTTGCAACACATTATGTTACTCATAATCACAGTGATACACACATGCAACTTAAGTTATAATGAAGTCAAGAGAAGAAAAATAATATGTATTGAGTGTCTATAATATACCTAATATATTAAGAACTTAGCATATGCTTTATGGTAGGGAATGTTGGAGGAACTAAAGAAATGATAAATGCTGAGCAAGTGCCTTAAACAGTGTGGGCACTTTAATAAATTTTAGCTATAATGAAAAAATACATGATTAGATTAAATTTGAAGATGATGAAACTCAGGCTCAGAAAGGCTTATTAACTTGCCTAAAGCCACTGACATGGTTTTTAGTGGAAAAACCAGGATTCAATTTCAAGGGTGACTCCAAAGTCTACGTTTTTTTCCTACCTATCTCAACATAAAATTCTATAAAAATTCTCTTCCTGCCCAAGAGTTCTATGAGAGACTTGGGAATAAAATTTTAAACAAAAGATTCTAAGAACCTAATTCCATAATCAAAAATATGTTTACAGAGAAGATTGTGGGAAGATGGCACCAGACTAACAGGCAGAGCTGAACGCTCTCACAAAAACAACGGAGAAAGAGCCAAAAGCTGTCCAAGGGACATGCTCTGGGGATCAGCAGACCAGGACAGTGCTGCACAACTCCTAGGAGGGTGAAGGAAAGAGCAATGAAGAAGCCAAAAGGACAAGGGGTTACCAAGCCCCCCACGGCAACTGGGAAGGGTTCCCCTCCCCCATTCCCAAGATATTAAGCTGGGGTAGGGGCCGGCTGTATAGCCCAGTGGATAGGGCGCCGGTTTACCACATGGGAGGCCCTGGGTTCGGTCCCTGGGGCCTCTCCGGGCGGGCGGACTGCTTGAGAAGGTGAAGCTGCCATGGGCGGGGCAGAGCTGCGTGGGCAGGGCAAAAGCCTCCACGGGCAGGGCAAAACCACTGTGAGCAGAGTAGAGCCGCCTGTAAGCGGGGCAAGCTGCCCGCGAGTGGGCAAGGCCGCCGCTCACCAGTGAAGCTGACTTGGCGCGTCCCCGCAGGGCGGGAGGGACAACAAAAAGCAGAAATAAAAAAATAAATCTTAAAAAAAAAAAACAAAAAAAACTGGGGTAAAACACCTGGCTCACTGCAGCTGACTGAGGGGGGAACAGACATCTTCCTCCCTGTCAGCTGTTTCAAGGGAAAAGGGAAGGGAGGTCAGGGTGCTTTTCTTCAGTGATTTTGGCCAGTAGAGCCCACTTTGAATCTCCAATCTGGAGATTCAACACAGGAACACAGGAAAGCCAAGACTGAAACACCTCCATGGAAGATGCACTGACTAGCACCATCTGATGGCCGGTCTGGAAATTGCATGGGCAAAACCTTGTCTGCACTCTCTACATCCAACCCCCCTGGGAGAAAATCTGTACCCCACTAATAAGTTCCTGGCCTGATTTTGAAAACTTAAGCTGGGCAATTTTAAAGACTGAGAATAAGTTCAACCAAATATTAAAGAAGAGCTGTGAAAAAAATATATGTTTACAAACGGAAGGTCTTATAAGAATTTGTTTAAAATTTCTTAACCATGGATTCTTACTGTTTAACATTAAAGTTATTAAAAGATTGCGAACAATCTTCACCTTCAGAACAATAATAAAGCTTAGCCATGGACAAAGAAGCAGATAGTTTCAGCTTTTGGATATTACAAGTGGCTGGTGTCTGACTCTAAACCATTAACATTATCTTTCAGAGATGTCACTAAGGATATTAGACCACCGAAGCCCTTTCAATAGAAGGAAAACTTGTACTTTACTGTATAACATTCAACATTCCTCCAAATTTCAATACCAGATAGCAACAATCTATAGCTCCTAAAGAGGAATTTTAATCAGAGTACTTAATTGGGGGAAAATTAAAAAGTGACCTATTCATACAAGTCTCTAAACTCTAATTTGATATTAATATATTTTAGCCAATCTTTACCTTGAAAATGAACTTAATCTATTGATTTGAATCAAGAGAACCGTATTTCTTTTATGCCCAATATTAGTCTCACCAGCTACAGCCCAAATTTCCACTGCAAAAGTATTAATTTTTATATTGAATATTCTTTCTTGAGGGCATGCCATTTTTATAGCATTCACACAAGGGCAGATTCCATTTGCTCATGGATAGGAATACAGTTCTAGAAGTATTCTAAGAACTAAGCTCATCAATTACACTATATAACACAGGGTATAATTTGTTCTAAAATCTCCACAGTAAGCTTTATTAAACCTTTCCCACATGCTCTCTCTGACCACATGTTATCAGACCTCTCAAGAAGTTCACAACATAATTAATAATGAAGGATGATACTTCTTTACCTTCATGAAGTTTATGGAGACCAAAGACTCTAAGTCATACTATCCATCTAAATATGGCTCATTAGCCACAACAACTAGAAGAAAGGGTAGTGAAAAAGCAATCACTGTAACTTAGGAAGTAGGAGAAAGTCAATGTTGATTAAGGCAACTCACGGAATCCTCCACATTGTCTAAGTGGCAGCTAAAACTGCCACCTACAGCAATGGCAATCCCAGCTCAGTGCCAGATTTCTTCCAAATTCTACTCCCATATTCATTCCATCTAACTCTCCTTCTGGCCATTGTATCAGCTTTATATTAACTACTTGTGTGACAGTGAGCTTTTGTTTTTTAATTGACAAGACAACTTCTAAAATCTAGTTTATGAATGTATAATTATACAACCCTTCAAATCTTGAATCCAAAGTCCCAATTTCAGAAATATAAATACGCAGCATCATGAAAATGTGAGCAGCCATTACCTTAGTGAGGAAAATGAATCCTGGCACTAACATCCTACCTCTGGTTTTATCACTGACTAGCTATGAGACCATGGGCAAATTGGTAGCCATTCTGTACCCAGGTTTCATTATGCTGAAAATTAGGATAACAATGTCTACCTGATAGGATCGAGAGGATTAAATGAGTTAATATAGATAAAAGTACAAGGGACATACTAAGCTTATGGATTAATTCCCAAAGAGCCTATGAAAATGATGGTACTGCTGCTCTACAAAGTAACACAGACCCCAGCCCTCATCTTCTCCTCATAGAGAGCCCTTCACACACCATAAGCAAGGCCTTAAATTAGGGTTGGAGACTTATAATAATTCAAGGGAACAATAGTAAAACGACATACAATCAAGAGAAAGTAATCGAAGAAGATGATCCTTACAAGATCATCAGGAATAATTCTCACGTCCCTTTATGAGAATAGACCATCCCAAGAAGAAAATAATGTGAATATTTTTATTTCCAAACTCTTTCCCTCATCCACTGGTAAATGATGTTCACAAATTTAAACTCCAAGAAAATAAATATCTAAATATATACATACCAAATACCCATTTCCTGTGGCTTGGCAATAGAATAATATATAAAATCTAACGTAATAATAAAAGTTCTTGTCTTCCTTGGGGCAAGAGTTGATCTCACTTTCCTGGAAATCTCTTCATATTTTAAATGAGAAATGCTAATTTCAACTAAGCAAAGAATACTTAATAAGAGGAAAATTTTTAATAGGTGAACATTGGATAAAATGGATTAACTTGTTAAAGGAAGTATAAAAAAAAAGCAAGTTTAAAAGCAAAACAACTTACATGGATTATGCTCTCTAAAGGGTCCATCCCTGAACAGAACACATGTTGATTTAAAAAAAAAAAGTAAAAAGGCTAATCTTACAGTGCACTTCAAGGACCTGAAGAATATAAATAGATTCAGGCAAATCACATGATAGCTGGCACATTAAATATATTCATTTTTAGGTATGATATATTCCAGTCCAATAAATATTTTAATGTTAAGAAATCATATTCACCAAGGGGCACATTAGAATTATTTGGTGTGAGAAATACTCTTTCTGCGTTGCATGTCTTCCTGTAGAGTATGGCAGGTGTGATGGTTAGGCTAATGTGTCAACTCGGCCAGGTAATTGTGCCCAGCTGTTGGGTCCAGCAAGCCTGGGGCTAATTGAGTTTACTGCATGGATGGCTGATTGCATCTGCATCAATCAGCAAGATTAGATCAAGAATGGATGATGCTGTTATCCATTCAGTTGACTGCTTATAAAAGGGAACTGATTTCAACATTCAGAGAGAATTTCCCAGCTCGTCGTTTGACAGCCAACTTCTCCCAGGAACTCATCGAGGACCCTTCATCAGTCTTTCATCGGAGCAAACTCATAGAGGACCCTTCATCAGTCTTTCATCAGAGCCCCTGGCTTGCAGCCTGCCGGCGGAACCTGGACTTGTATATCCCCACGGTCACATGAGAGACTCTTATAAAATCTTATATTTTTAACAGAGATCTCGTGTTGATTCTGTTTCCCAAGAGAACCCTGACTAGAACAGTTTGTAACACTGCTTTTTACTTCCTACAGAATCTAAAAGTCAGAGGCAAGGTGGGCATGGCTACCGCAATGAAAGACAGATTCAAAACAGCTCACAGAATAGTCTGAGTCGTGTGGAGTTATGGCGCTGGCTAATAGATCATGGGGTACCTAGAAGTGAAATAGATGGGCAGCCTACTAAATTTCTTCTGGATCTGTATAAACAGAAGAGTTCTAGGCCGAGTGAACAAAACCCTAACTCAAATTACAGACATAGAGAATCACGGCCCCTTAATCAATTCCCAGATTTAAG
>PVKH010002881.1:0-26114 GCA_004027955.1 Chaetophractus vellerosus | reverse complement strand
TGTTTATTAACTAAGATAATATCCTTATGTATTTCATTCATGATTCAATTTTCTTAGAATCATCAAGCAGGTTTTGCTTATAGGATTAATTTTCTTCAATCAGGTTATCTGTTTAGCCTGAGTATAGAAGAAAGAAGTACTTTCAAAGACAATTACCTAATTATTTAGTTTTAGACCCTGGTGAAGATGCCCCTCTCCCTAGCTTACTTACATCATTCCTTTTCATGATGTAGAGCCAACATAGTCTGGTCATTGTCCTCTCTGAAAATCCTTGTCTGAAACTTGCTTTAGTAACTTGTTCAAAAGACTCTTTTATACCTCAGGTTCCTTATCTATAAAGATGAAGTACTGATATCTACTGAGGTGGGCTCTTGTTGGGGCATTATATGAGATGGCACGTGTGCAGATAACTCATTAATGCTTGGCGCAGTTCAGGTACTTGAAAAGTGTTAGTGGAATCTGAATCAGAAAAGCTCATACAATTAACTTCAAACTATCATGGTCACACCTTCATCTCTGCACTTTTGTCATCTGCACTTCTGAGTTTAATTTCATTCATTTGATAAATATTTGATGAAATGGAGGCAGAATGTGTGGAAAGAAAATAGATATTTCAGTCAGATAGAAGTGGACTCAAATATCTGAGCCCTATCATGGGTAAGTTACTGAACCTCTCTAATCACTGGTTCATAGTTGCCCTAACAACAAAATAGGAAAAAGAACATTTACCTTGAAAGGATTGCTGCAAGAAATAGAAATAACAACATAAATAATGTGGCTGTCACATACGTGTTGAAAAATAGTAATCGTCATTATAATAGTCCTGGGAAGACAGCCCATGAAACATTATTTTATTCCTCCCCTTTCTTAAAGGTCAGTTATACTTTTTTCGTTTTTCTGTAAGTCCTCAGGAAAATAGAAAGAAAACAATAATATATTAGAATCTCCTGATTCAGGTAACAGGTCAGCTCTTTGAACTCAATCTTCATGATGCTTTATTTAGCACAATATCCAAACCTAGCTCCCGAAAAGATTAGCCCTTTTTCTTTTGATCAGAGAATCTAAGCTGACAAATTAAAATTCTATCAAAAGTTCTATACCAAAAATATTAATGGAAAGTGTATGGAATTTGGAAACTTTTAAAGAACCTGATCACAGGAGATCTGAATGTCTCTTCCATAAACATATTTATTCCCGTTCATACTGAATAATGTTCCAGATGTTTTTGGGCAACACTCCTCCAGTGCAGCTGGTGTCTACAGCAGTGTACCTGGGATGTTCTGACACTTCAGTCATCCTAAGATACGTGCTAAATAAAAGTGCCTACAAGCTGCTCATCTGGGCTATCAGCAGTTAGTTGATTAAAATGAAATGATTACTGGAGAAATTGAGGAATGGACATTTGAGCATGTGTTCATGGCACCTACAAGAACAGTACTAGATATTAGTTAAGAAACTTGCTTTAAAAATGTTGTTTATTTTCAAAATGCCATTGTAGCAAAGAAATAGACTCCAAGGAAATGCATTAAACTGACATGTTTGTAATTTGGCTTTTTGGTAATATGATCATCCTAGACTTTCCCCTAAATTTTCCTTCAACCAATGAATTCAAGACCAAATGTCTGACAACTTTGTTGCTAATAACTAAAGTAGTGAACTTTCATGTAGTCTAAATAAAAAGCTGTAATGATGAACATTTCAATGTCTTTGCAAAATATTGGCATGATAGAAGCAATTTACAGCTGCTAATTCCTCTACCTATATGTGAAATCCCATTCTTTCTTTCCTTTAATGTTTGTTCAAATACTCAAATACAATGGTTCACTCCATCTCCTACATATTATCAACATTATTATCTCCATTGGGCCTTTCCATCAGAATTTCAACTGGTTCATCTACTTTCTTACTAAAAACAGAAGTGTCCCTCAAACTTGTGACCCTATAATCTCCACCATCCCCTCCTCTAGTTATCTTTTCCCATCCAAAGCCACGGCTTTTAAAACAAAGACCTGCCCTCACTGTCCCCACTTCTTCACAATTCTACAGAAAATCTCTTGCAACCAAGGTAACCAGAGTACTTTCACTGCCATGAGCCAAGGGACTCCTTTCACTCCTATTTCTCACTACTGTGTATTCACGTATACTGGCAAAGCCTCTCTTCACTTGGATTCCTTAATACCATACCTTCCTCATTTCAATGCTACCTGCCTGGATTCTCCTTGTCAGTCTAATTTTCAAGCTTTTCATCCATGACCTTTTCCTAAGAGTTTGGTTCTTGATCCTCTTCTCTACAGATTCTTAACATTTCTTGACAAATCATCCATTCCGTGGCAACAGTTAGTGATTCCAAGGCCTTATCATCACTGCCCCAAACCTTCTGTTCTCCGTGAGCACCACCATTCTCTGAGCTACTCAAGTCCTCTCCCTCACTCCCCCATATCCAATTAATGGCCAGATTCTGCTCTTCCTATCTCCTAAATCCTCCTGAAACAATTTACTTCTTCACATGCTCTTATCTGTAACACTACCCTCTCCTTCCTGAATGACTGCATGAGCCAACTAACTGGTATTTCTGCTGCTAGTTTTATCCAATCTCTACTCCTTTTTATTCTTGACATATTTCTAAAACACATACAATGTTCATAAAACCAGTGCTTCAGTGATCTCCCCTTGCCCTCATAATGAAGTCTAAAACACTTAACATCTTATATTAGACCCTTGGTGATGTAGCCCAGGTTTAACTCCCAGCCTCATCTCCCTCTTTGACTCAACAGTCTAGCTCAGCTCTTCTGAACTACTTGCCATCTCACCAATACCACATTCCCTCTCATCTTTCAATACAACATACCTGTTCTTTCTATTGTAATGTTCTCCCTCCTACTTTCATATCACCAGATCCTATTTCTCTGCTTTGATGTCATCTGCTCTCTTCTCTGACCATCTCCTCCTCAAGCCTAGGTTAGATGTCCCCCCTGTGAGCTTACACATCTCCCTAGGTGGAGAGAAATTAGCATGTACCCCACTGTGTTGTAATTACCTGTCTGTCAGTTCCCTCCTCCATAGCCACAAGAGGTTGTAAACTGTTTTGGGCAGTGACAGTGTGGAGTTGTTTATTATATCCTCAGCACCTTGTATGGGGCCTTACACCAAGTAGGTGCTTGATACAGTCATTGAGGGAAATCCTTGAATGGCAGGACTGACCTTCTAGTCAGCAATGGGCCCCCAGCCTTATCATATTTCCTACTACTATTCTACATCAACTCTCCCTCCAACAACAACAAATGATGTCACATTATGGTCCTAAATTTCTCTACCTTTTCACCTCCTTAAGTCATTTGAGCCCAATTCATATTCCATCCCCTCCTTGAGTCCTAAAATGATCCTTCAAATATAAAGTAGAAGTTTCTTCCAATAACACTTAAAATTCTTACCATCAATTTGCTACTTCTTTTTAAACTACTTTTTATGTATATATGTTGTAGTGGTTTGGAATTGCATAAATCCAAGAAAAATGTGTTCTTAAAGTTAATCCATTCCTATAGTCATGAACCCATTGTAAGTAGGCCCTTATGATGAGGCTACTTCAGTTAAGGCAGGTGTTCTTAACCTTTCTTGTTCCATGGACCCCTTTGCCAGTCAGGTGAAAACAATGCACCCCTTACTAAGTCCACACTATACTGTGTATTATTTAATAAATATATCACACCTGCCCCAACACATCCCCACAAGAATAATGTTTTTTTGAATTTCAATTCAAGCTCACAGACCCCTCAGTTAGAACCCCTGAAAGGTGTGACCCACATCATTCGGATGGGTCTTAATCCTATCACTGGAATCCTTTATAAACAGAATGAATACACACACACACACACACACACACACAGAAGAAGCCATGAAAGCAAGACTGCAGAGCAGCTGTCTCTTAGGGAGAGTTCCCAGAGGCTGCCCAAACCAACATCTGCTTATATGCTATTGGTCAGAACTTAATTACCTGCCCTACCACATGGTGAGGGAGCCTGAGAAATGTATACTCTTTCTTGCTGTTCAGCCATTTGCCCAACTAAAACTTCAATCACTGTGGAATAAGGGGGAATCTTTATTGCCTGACAACTAGCAGCCTCTGTTGCCCTCTACCTCACATCTCCACTTAACAAGGAGCAAGATGGTGAACTTCAAAGGTACCTGTAATGCTTTCCTTCTAAGGTGTGCACTTGTATCAGATAAGATCACTTGCTCAAATAAAAATGAGAAAAATAGAGCGATGCATCAGAACTGGAAAACACAGGATGGCTTTACAAATGATGCCCAAAGTCACGTACTCATTTCCAAGTTTCTATGCTACTGAGATAGACACCTTGTTTGTGTCTCCTACACAACAATCTTTGCTCCCCCAGCTTACTTTAGAAATACAAAATTTACTCCACAAAAGTCTCTAAAGTAAATGAAGCTTTGTTATGTATACCAATTAAGGCTTTGCTTAGAACTAAGTGAAGAAAAGAAATCTTCATGTTCCCATTATATCTCTTTTTAAAGAAGGAAAATAGAAAGAATAAAAACCACATCTCAAATTCGGTTGAATATCTTATAGAATTAATTTTAGATGCCAACTGAGTACTTACCTAGAAAGCATGGTACTTTGACATTCATTTTTAAATGTCTGACAAAATGAAAAAAGAATATTGTTTCCTTTTTCTTCACAAGTATGAGTGAAATAGAATAAACTGAGAATTTCCTGCAAAACCTCTCAATTAAAAAAATGAAACACTTCACAAATACCTCTTGTAATTGAAAAATATCAACTTGACTATTATTGCTTTCTACTTTCTGACCTGGAGAAGAGCCCAAAGAAGCCACCCAAAGAGTTCTGGACAAGAGGCGGGAGGACTAGCAGTCTCCCAAGAAAGCTATTTTTGGCAGATGTCCTTGCTCAGTTTTGCAGATTCAAGTGGTTTGTGAAAGATTCCGATGAGATTCTAATTTTTTTCTTAGATATTCTAAATTTGAACTCTGAGCTTTCTGAGATTTACCCGTTCTTGCCTTTGATGTCCCCTCATTGTTGGTACTTCTTGGAAGAGGAGATTGGCCTTTTTCATGCCCTAGTTGTCTTCACATCCTCTGACTCAGCTCCTGTTGTCCATCTAATTCCATAAGTTGACAGAAGCCTGTAACCCATGTTTCAAATGCTTCACTAAAGTTCTCTATTCATTTCCCTAGTTATTGTTAATCTTTTTCAGAAGGTCTCTAATATGGGGGGTGGGGTAAATAGCTTGTTTTCTCTAAAAACATTCTTAGTTAAGTGTCCTGTTATTAAATAGGTCTTGCAATAGAAACAAATCTTGGAAGAGGTTTTTGCTTTTTTTTCAGACTTGTTTTATGAGTCTTGTTTTGTTGTTGATGTAAAAGACCCAAACCCCAAATTTAGTTTTAATAATATTCAATTGTCACTGTTTATATTGTAATAGCTCTGCATAAAAGGCCTATAAAATAAAGTATATTCTTGTATAATGCTTAGTCAGCCACCCTTTTAGTAGTTTACCAGACTCTTTTTTCATTTCTTTTCCACTAGCATAGGGATTTTGTAGGCTCATACAGACATACCAGAGTAGGTCTTTAAAAACAACATTGTTGAGAGTAATAAAGTTAGCAGTTTAGCAAAATTTAGACTTTTTGACCAAAGAAGCCTCCCCTCCTGCCCACACACATTTTCTTTAATCATTCTTTTTCAGTTTGATTGAAAGAGCCTTCAAGAAGTGTTGAACCCCAGTGTGGTATTTTCAATAAACATTTGTACCTGGATAAGGTGAATTTAATGTGCATTGTTTAAACAACAGCATTGAAGTTGAAGACTGTTTATAGAAAATTTGTTGAGCAACAGTGACTGCCTTCATAGAGAGTTACATTTAAGTCTATTAACTGACAGCTCTGCAGGCATGGATGGTTGGGTAGAGATAGCATTCGTGAAGTTTTCTGCCAAGCTCCCTCAATCTCAGGTGGGTCATACCTGTTGTTAGGCTTAGCAATTAAATGTCTTTTTCCTCTTTTGGTGCCAGGGATATCTTTATTTATTACATATTTTTCTTTCTTATTACAAAAGCAATACCAGTCTATGATGGGGATTTTGGAGAATCAGAAAGGTTCAAAGAAGAACTTTCTTCTTGCTTGCTCAGAAAAACAACATGGCTAACATTAATGAGATCCTGTAATTTCAGAATAGTTCTAACTTCCTGAGGTATGTATATTTTCGTTTGTTTTTATTTTAAATATATACTATTTCTTAAAGTATAGCTTTTCATTCTATAGAATCATATGTGTCATGGGTTAAGTTATATTTGAAACATACTACTTGAGTTCAAATGCTGGCTCTGGCACAATCTATATTAATCTGAGCAAGCTTCTTACATTTTCTGTGCTTTAGTTCCTTGTCTGGAAATGGAAACAAAATATTGCATATGTTATAGGGTTGTTGTGAGGAGTACATAAGTTAAATACATGTAAAGTAATTTAGAACACTGCCTGGTGTGTTTCAAACACTCAGTTGTTAGTTTTTGCTATTATCATCATAGAAGAGGGAAAAAAACCCAGTTACTTACAAGTATATTTTTATTCTCTGTTAGGCACAAAGATTTATTAATCTTTGCCTCCAATACTGGTGTTATAAAAAGGCTGACCAATGTCCATCCTTTCTTTCTTCCTTACTAACCTTGGGCAATTGAAAAACTACATTACCCCAAATCTCTTGCAGACAGGGTGGGCAGTGAGATGGTAGTAGAAATTGCTAGGTGGAGGAGATTTCTGGGAAAACTCTGTTCCTAGCTATCTTCCTTCCTCCTATTGCCTGGAATGTGGATGTGATGGCAAGAGCTCCAGTAGTACTATTGGATCATGAGGCAACTTTAAAGATGGTGGAACAGAAAGACTGAAGGACCCATGATGACTGTGGAATCATCCATACAAGCCTTGGCCTATCTATCTTTGCACTTCTTTTATGTGTGTGAGAAAACAAAACCTGGATTTCTGTTACTAACATCAGAATATACTTCTAACATATATTACATAGTCAAACCATGAGGTTTTTTTAATCCTTTTTCGTGAACTTGTCTCACAAGTGTCTGACCTTGTCTGATAATAGATGGCATTCTTTATAGGGTCCCATAGACGGCTTTACTATGCTTTCTTTTTCATTCTATTAGGAATACGTTCTTTTCATTTCATCTTAAAGTCTAATAGGAATTCCTAATGGAGAGAATTGCTTCTCTCATGTTTGCAATATGAGTGACGCGTTTCTTGCTTCAGCCTCTGGGTATTAAATTATGAGTTTTCACAAAAAAATCCTTGTCACTGCTGTGTATTTTCAAAGTGTATGTATTAAATCACCGTGTATATTTTAAAATTTGATAGTGTAAGCATATCATTTTGATAGAGTTTTGTTATTGTTTCTTGAGTCTTATTATCAGTATGTTCTCTGGTCGTTAGGTCAGAAGTCAAGTTTTTGTAAATCTATTAAATTAAGCCAAGTTTATGAGAGCTTGCCCTGAGCAAAGAAGAGGGAAGGTTTGTGGTGGTGTTTTTCTGTTTTCTTTTGTTTTGATAAGTGACCTTAAGGGATCTATGGTCTCCTAGATTCCATGTAAGCATCAACGAAAGCTTTTAGCTCATTCCTTCTTTTAGTTTTCCATGTCACCTGCTTTTAGCTAATGAACCCTTCACTCTGTGTCTCATAGTGCATGCTTGTGTGTCCCCTGCTCCCATTAAATTGGAGTTCCTCATGGACAGGACTCAGGGCAGTGTTTAACACATAGCCATTTAGTAAACTTTGTGTGTGTGTGTGTGTGTGTATTTCCTCAAGTAATTTTACAAATGCAGGTCATTAGTCTTGTGCAATATTATCAAACCATCTGGCTCCTGAAGCAAGGCCATTCTGAGAACTCTGAGTATCTGGGTTTTGAACTTTTCTTCCAGCACAGGCACTTCTCCACTTTCAGGCCTAACCGCTGCCATCTTTAAAATCATTTTACGAAAGAAGATTTGAAGGGCTTGGCCTCATTTACTCTATGTCCCTGTTTGGTGGGGCTGTACCAAAACCATCTTAGTTGAGTTTCAGTTTTTTTTTTTTTTCCTAAAGGATATTTATTTAGGAACAATGCTCTTACATGTACATTCTGAGGTGTTTTTTCTTCTCAGTAGGTTAAAGAGTTGATGGCTTAATTTCCCTTCTTTCCCTAGATCTTCTGTCTGTCTAGAAATTATCCAGTTCCCTG
Source organism: Chaetophractus vellerosus (assembly GCA_004027955.1). NCBI lineage: Eukaryota > Metazoa > Chordata > Mammalia > Cingulata > Chlamyphoridae > Chaetophractus > Chaetophractus vellerosus. The sequence goes on along the minus strand of PVKH010002881.1, from coordinate 17,856 downwards.
AGTTGGGGATAATAACACCATTACACGCCTACCCAGAGTGTGCTTTCTGATGTTGGTAGGTGCACAAAAGTTAACTATTGCTCATGGAAAAGTCAAGAGAATTTATGGGATAGAAACCCTAGGGAGGCTGATGTTAATCGCTTGGATATAGACTTCGCATGAAAGCAACTATGTTATTTGTAAATGGAGAGATTCAATTCTCATTTAAATTCAGGATTATTTGCACCAACTCTTTAGCTTTATATTTATTTATATCAGGTTTGCATTTTAATTCTCTCTGCCTTTCCCACACACATACATATGCTTTTTTGCCATTCATTTTGGCTTTATAGCAACCTGCTCAATCGTATTGTTTGCTTTGTCAGAAAAGAAATACATTTGCTCTGGTGCTTAATCAAATCCTAGTTATGACACATGCCTTTTGGATTCTTACACTGGGGTTTTTAAAAAAATACACTTATTTTTAGAGATGTTTTAAATTACAGACAAGTTACATTGAAAGTATAAGTGATTCTCATATAACCCACCCACTCCCATTCCCATATTTCCCCCTATTAATAACATCTTACATTAGTGTGGTACATTTGTTATAATTGATGAACCAATATTGAAGCATTGCTACTAACCAAGGTCTATAGTTTACATTATGGTCTTTACTTTGCACTGTACACTTTTATGTTTTGACAAAATGTATAATGGCCTATATCTGCCATTGGAATATCTAACAGTTCTAATGCCCTAAAAATGCCCTATGTTTTACATTTTCTTCCCTTCTCCTCCCCTCAGAACCACTGATAACCACTGTCTTTATATCCATGTTGCAAGTTCTTCTGTTAGTACAATAAAAATGTCTACCTTGGTCTGTGGTTGCATTTTCCCCTCAATTTTGAGGCTTTTGGAATAATGTTGCCTGCTCTGCTTCAGATTAGGAGGGGCTTAGATCTTATGGGGCAAATGGAAGGAACTGTTTTGCTTGCAGTTCTAGATACTGTTTTTTTTTGGGGGGGGTGAGATTGGTCCATCATCATCATTTTGTTAGTTGTCCTGGGTGAGTCTGATAAACTGGAGGGTAAGCGTTGGCTGCAACTCTGCTGAAATTGAGGGCTCAACCAGTGTATTAACAGACCAAAGATTTAAGTCTCTCAGACATATATTTAATGGGTATAGTGCTAATTATAGGTTCAAATAAAAGGGGTAGAAGAATCATGAGTAGGGAAATTATAAATGAGACTAACTCTGTTATATTGGGGAAACAGATTATTATATATTCCAGGGTAAGGCCCACTGATGGGGTACTGATTTCATGAGGCTGTGTGTCTTGCCTATAGTGTCCAGATGTTTCTAGAGCACTTGGGAGCACCTCTGTATGAGGTTTTATTTACTATGGCAGTTAGTGGGATCTGTCTGAGATATATACAAGCATATCCTCTGAAATAACCTCCCAACTCACTTTGAAATCCCTTAGCCATAAAAACTCTTATGTATTTAATGCTTCCCTTTTGGGTCAAAGTCTTTTCCAAATGTATCGCTGGTTAGTGCTTGGTAGTAATCCCACAGTGCCATGGAAGCTCATTTCTGGGAGTCATGTCCCACATTAGGGGGAAGGTAGTGAGTCTATTTCCTGAGTTTGGTTTAAAGAGAGGCCACATTTGAGTAACAAGGAGGTTTTCATGAGGTAACTCCTAGGCATTAGTTGTTATTAGGCTAAATTTCACTTTTACGGGAATAAAGTTCATAAGTACAAGCATTAATGTCAAAGGCTTGGCATATTAGGCACTGCCTAATGAAAGAAAACTCCAAGGATTTTAGCCACTCAATTTGAGAATGTAGCAGAACTCCCAGGATGGGAATTAATATTTGTTATTGTGTGGGTCTCCACCCACCAAGAAAACACCCTATGATAACATAAACACATTCATTTTCCATAGTGGTATGGCCCAGGTGTACCCTTCCCCTCATACCCCCCTACCACTGACCCCCTGCACCAGTGACAATCCCTTGGCATAGATCCTGCAAGGACACTCCAACCATTGTATTCTCAATCTTTGGCCTCCCCAGAGTTCACCAAGCCACACATTCATGTGTTCCTTCAAGCCCTTCCCCGAATTCCACGGATTACCCAAACCTCCCCACCTACTCACACTCACACTCCATCATGTTTGACCCCCCTCATATTGCTGCACCAATATGTCAATTAGGTCTAGTTTCTTAACATATTATTCAAGGTTCCTTTATTGACCCTCTGCCGAGATGTACTGTCTAATGGTGATAATGCTGTATTGAAGTACCCTGCTATGTCATAGAGGCATCTATTTCTCCCCTTAGGTTTGCCAGTGTTTGCCTCATGTATTCTGGGGCACCCTGGTTAGATGCATAAATATTTATGATTGCTCACTTTTCTTGGTTGATTACCTATTTTATTAATATATAAAGGCCTTCTTTGTCTTTTACAAAGGTTTTTCATTTTGTCTGATAGTACCCCCATCCTTTTTTGGTTACTATTTGCATGGAAAATCGTTTTCCAACCTTTCACTTGCAACCTCTTTGTGTCCCTGGTTCTAAGGTGAATTTCTTGTAGACAGTATATAGATGGGTCATATTTCCTTATCCATTTTGCCAGTCTGTGTCTTTTGATGGGAAAGTTTAATCCATTAACAGTCAATATTATTACTGTAAAGGTTGTACTTGTTTTGTCATTTTTCTTTAGGCTATATATGTTTATATATGTCATTTAAAATTTTTATTTTTCTGTTTATTCTTTTAGTTACTCTTACTAATAATCTTCCCTTCTACACTCTCCAACCCTCTCTCTGTCTCTTGTTTTTTCCTTTCAATCTGCAGAACTCCCTTTAGTATTTCTCGAAGGGCAGGGCTCTTCTTAACAAACTTTCTCAATTTCTGTTTATTTGTGAATATTTTGAACTCTCCCTCATTTTTGAATGCCAGTTTTGCTGGATACAGAATTCTTGGCTGGCAGGTTTTTTTTTCTTTTAGCACCTTAACTATGTCATACCACTGTCTTCTCACCACCATGGTTTCAGAATAGAAATCAGCATTTAATCTTATTAAGCTTCCCTTATATGTGATGGATCTCTTTACTCTTTCTGCTTTCAGGATTCTCTCTTTGTCTTGAGCATTTGGCATTCTGATAATTATGTGTCTTGGGGTAGGCATGCTAGGATTTTTCTGTTTGGAGTGTGCTGTGATTCCTGGGCATGTACATCCATGTCCCTCATAAGAGTTGGGAAATTTTTGGCCCTTATTTCCTCAAGCATTCCTGCCCCTTTCCTTCTCTTCTCCCTCTGGGATGCCTATAATGCATATGTTTGTGTGTTTCACATTGTCAATCAATTCCCTGAGTCCCTGCTGAGTTTTTCCTTTTTTTGTGTGTGTGTGTCTATCTGTTCTACTATCAGTGTGATTTTGGATGTCCTATCTTCAAAGTCACTAATTTTTTCCTCTGCCTGTTCTAATCTGCTGTTATACGCATCTAGTATATTTTTAATTTCTTGCATTGTGCCTTTCATCACCATAAGATCTGTTATTTTTTAAATGTATGTTTACAATTTTGTCCATATGTTCCTCCAATGTCTTCTTAATATCCTTTATCTCTTCCTTCACTTCATTGAGTTGATTAAGAATATTTGTTTGGATATCCTTGATTAGTTGTTCCACATTCTGCATCTGTTCCTGCTTTTTAGGCTGGGCCATGTCTTCTTGTTTCTTAGTATGGCCTGTAATTATTTTGCTGATGTCTAGGCATCTGTTTATCTTGATGAGCTTATTCTGTTGGTTAGTTTCTCTTTCATGTCTCAGGTTTTATTTTTGTTTGGTTTTGGGTGAAGGGTCCTCTTTGACACTTGGTTCCACTTATTCTATATCTTTGTAATTGCCTACGTTCAACTGAAAAAATATTTGGTCCACACAAAAAAAAAGGGAAAAAAGAATTAAAAAGGAGGGAAAAGGAATATTAAAAGATACAGAAAAAAGTAATAACAAAAAATTATAAATACAAAATGAATACAAATTAAAAAGTTGAAAAAAAGAAACAGGAAAAATTAAAATAGAAGATCAGAAAAATGATAAGAGAAGAAAGAAATGAAAACAAAACAGGAGAAGGTAGCAAGAAAGAAAAAAAGGAAGAGGGAAAAAATGAAAGGAGATAAAGAAAATAAGAGAGAGAAAAAAAGAAAATAAGAAAAACACAAGCCTCCCTCTCAGGTCACTAGCAACCATCTCAGGCTGCTTGTGGGCACCAGTCAATCACCCCTGCAGCCCACCTCTCCATAGGCAAAGTATCTGAATGTAGAGAGGGAGATTTAAAAAAAAAAAAAGCATTTCTGTCTAAGTTCCCTTTCTCAAGGCTGCTTGTCCTGCTGTTCCCTCTCCCAAGTTGCCACCTGAGTGCCTGACAGCTGGTCAGATCACTCTCCCGGCTCCCTTCTCCTCCAGGCTGGTTGGGCACCTATCAGTCCACCCAACCACTTCCCTGGTTCTTCTCTCACAGGGCTGGCATGGTGTGTGTCAGCCCTCCTGATCAACTCTGCCCTCCCATCTTTCTGGAGCAGCTTAGGTGCTGGCTGTCACCTCTGGAACTGATTGAGAGCCAGTCCACCTATCTGATCTCACCCCCCACACTTTCCTCTCCCCCTGAGCCAGCTGGGGCTCAGCCAGCACTCCTGGTTACCCTGCCATTCCCCTCAAAAGCACTGGCAGCACACCCATTTGCACTTTGGCTCTCCTCTCCCCTGGACTCTGGTCCTTCACTTGATCACTCCTCCCCTTGCTTCCTTCTCCCCATGCCAGTTGGGTGCCAGCCCCCACATCTGATTGCCCCATGGCTTCTCTCCCCTAGAGAGCCTGCTGGGCACCATCATGTACACTTAGTCGCCCAGTGGCTCTCCTCACTCTTAGACCCAGCTGAGAGCTGGTCTGCTAGCTAGATCAATTCCCTCAGAACCAGCTGGGTCGCAGCTTGCCTACCCTATGTCCCGTGGCTTTCCTACCCTCCTGAGCTGACTGGGCCTTCTCCTCTCGAGTTGCCCTCTCTGATCGCACTTGTGGTCCTGCAGCTTCTTTTATGGCAGGCAAGCCTGCCTACCTTCCTATACTTTCTGGAGGAGGAGTACATCCTGATGTTCCCTACTCTACCATCTTGGATCTCCCCCTATATTGAGGTTTTATTGTCTTCACTGTTGGTGTTTGGTCTATCTAGCAGGGTGCTAACATATGAAGAGATCAAATACATTGATCATTATACTTACCTGTGGATGTTTCCACTAGAAATCTTTTTATTCCCCCAGAAATTCCTTGTCATATAAATGATTTCAACCATTTTTGGCCACATTAAATAATTTAACATCTAAAAATTTTTGCCTAAAGTGTTCTTTAGAGAAGTGACTCTTTATTTGACCAACATATATCAGTCTTGCATCATCTGTGTTATCATTATAAACTTTATTTTCTATGTAGTCTTTCTCTTTAAATGAAATTACTACAAATGGGACTCCTGAGTTGCTATAATGATGTGGGCAATCAAGGTCACTTTCCCATCTCCTAATTATTCCTTTTTCCAATTGTCATGTATAGGCCAAAAACTACAAAAGAGAGAAAAAGAGAAAGAGGAAAAATGCAATGGTAGCATGGCTATTTGACAGTCTTGATTTGTTTAGGAAAGTGTTCTAGTATGCCCTAATTCTACCATTACATTTATCCCATTAGAGGAAGACATGACAACTCTAGATACATACTCTAAATTTATTTCCTTCTACCAAGCAAACAGAACAAAAGGTACCTTTCTAATTGGAGAGGCTATTAGCTTTTATTTTAAAAAATTACATGAATATATTTAAAATTCCTATAATGTGATGTTAATATGAATTTAAAAACCCTTCTCCATTTAGAAGTAGTGGTTGCATGTATGTATTTCACATATGTTTACTAAAATAATGTAAGAAACACATGGGGACATTTTTGGAAAAAAAATTTTAAATTAGTTTGCATGTTTAAAATAAAGAAAATGGAATGGTAAAAATAGTATACCTTATGAGAAAAAATGTTAAGATAAAATACATGGAACAGTGAATTTATATTACTCACCTAATAGGGAAACTAGTGACCCTTTTAGGAATGTATTTTTCTGCAAGTAACTTGACTATTGTAGTTTAAATATATGTCTTTAATTTTCTCACAAACCAACATGTCTGGAGGTTGATAGTTCACAACTGGTAGACTGTCTCTATGATGTTTTCAGGGATATAGATGATTTCCATCTTTATGTTCTGCCACGCTTAGAGTGTTGCATTTTGTTTTCATGATTATTGCCTTATGGCCCCAAGATGACTGCTAGAGCTCCAGGCTTCATATCCAAATTTCAAGCAATAATGAAGGGGAAAGACCTAAGTTTAATAACAAAAGAAATATACCATCTGAGACTGTCTTTTCTCTTCTGGAAGCCTTACCCAAGAGATTTTCCTAACATCGTATTGGTTAGATAGTGTCACATTGTCACCCTTAGCTGCAAAAGAATCTTTTATAGTAGAGCAGGCAAAAGAAGACATAGCTGGGAGGTGTGTTGAGTGAGTCAGCTGCCACAGATTAATTTTAACAATTGGTAGTAAGCAATACTTATGTGCTAAGGAAGAAATGTTCTTGAATTTAAATTCAAAACTTCTTAAATTAAATTCAAATCTTCTAAGCATCATTCATGTGAATAAGAAATCAAAATAGCTTTATGTCCAACAATAAATATTTATCTGTCCTCTTTTTCACATGGTACTATGTACTATCAGTTATAAATAATTCAAATATTTCCAAACCTAAATTAGAATATTTGATTTAATGGATAATAATAATCACAACTACAATTTATTAGGTACCTAAAAAGTGCTAGGTTTTTTTTTTTAAGATTTATTTATTTTTTTAATTTATTACATTCCTGCACCCCCTTCCCCCGCTTTCTGCTTGCTCTTGCTGTGTGTCCATTCTTGTGTTCCTCTCTGTCCGCTTTGTCTTCCCCTGTTGCGGTGACACGCTGAGCCCCGCTTGTGGATGGCTGCTGCTTCCATTCATGGCCGGCTCCGCTTCAGTTCGCGGGTGGCTGGCTGCGCTCCATTCACGGGCGACCTGCCCTGCCCATGGCGGCTTTGCCCTGTCCGTGGCAGCTTTTTGCCCTGCCCACGGCGGCTCTGGTCTGCCCATGGCTGCTTGCCATTCTCAAGGTGGTCTGCCTGCTAGGAGAGGTCCCCGGGAACCGAACCTGGGGCCTCCCATGTGGTATGCCGGCACCCTATCCACTGGGCTATACGGCCGGCCCCAAAAATGCTAGGTATTTTAAATTATTATGGAAAACAATCTAAATAAGTATTTGTATATTCACTTTTGATATGAAGAAACAGGCTTAGAGAAGTTAAATAACTTGCCCAATACCCACATCTTAAAATAGTAGGTTTTGGATTTGAACCTAGCTTTTGTCTGACTTAGAGCTTGCACTTGACACCTGTACCAACCTTATTGAATAGTGACCATTAAAAATGAATAACACATTTATCACAAGGTGATCATATGAAGATTGCTGTATGTTATGTTTCAGATCATCACTGCTACTCAGACCTAGCTCTGACGAGGACTCTTCAAATCCCACATCTCCCTATCTTTTTACAACTTCACCTTCCTGTAGGCAGTGACCTCCTTTTCTTTACTATCAAATTTGACTCTCAGTAAAAAGACTGATAAGAAAATAATGAGGAATTTTTATTTAATCAGATTCAAATATTCAAGCTAGAGGAATAATTCTCCTATGAAAGAATGTGAAGGATAAAACCACAGAGGTAAAAGAAAATATTTTTATTTGTTCATTTTATTTTCATCAGCAGGATTTTCCCTCCTTCACTTCCCTCTAGCCTATCAACATAAGTAGGATCTTACTCAAATTTGGGGGATCAATATTCTTTCAGTTGTTTAGTCCAAAAATCTTATAGTTGTCTTTCTCCTCATTTTCACAGCCCATTTTTGATCTGCCAGCACATCCCATAGCTTCTTACATGGTCTTCCTCTTTTCAACCTCAACCCTTCCATTCTGTTCTACAAAGGGCAACCAGAATGATCTGGTGAAAATGGAAGTCAGATCATGCCGCCCTTCTCCTTGGTACTCTTCATCCCTCACACTGTAAATCCATCTTTACAATACCTTGGAGTGTCCATGTGATCTAGTGCCTGAGACCTCTCTGATCTTCCCTTCTCCTCTCTTCTTGTTCTCTGTGCTCCAGCAATGTGGGCTTCATTTCAGTTCCTTAAACTTTCCAGGTGCTGTTCCATCCCTTTATATTGTTCCCACTGCCCTGGGATGCTCTTTCCTAGACACTGGCAAATCTAATTCTCTCATTTCTTTTAGGTTCTTACTAAAAAACATTCCTTTCCAGTGAAGCTTTTCCTGGTCACCTTATTAAAAAATCTTGACCTCCTTCTCCTGTTTTAGATCTACCTTAACTGCCTTAATTTTTCCCCTTAGGGCCTATCACTATCACACATTCTGTTGCTCATATTTTATTTATTTATCTTGTTTATTGCCCACAACCCCCCACCCCCACCCCCAGAGTGTAAGCTCCATGAAAAGTTGAGGTTTTTATCGGTCAGTTTCCTACAAGTTCCCAGCTCTTAGAACATTCTGGCACATAATAAATACCCAATAAATACTTGATGATAGAATGAACAAATAAATGAGTAAATGAATATGGAAGGTCAATCTTTTCTGAGGTGTCTGATGGTATCTAAGGATTCTTGAAGGTTTTCTTAGATTGCAGTTGCAACCTGTGTGACTACTAAACTATTTGCATGTTTTTTTGTTTGACTTAATTTGTTGAACCTGGCTATCTTCAACATTAATATTAATTGCCTATATAGTATATAGTAGAGTATTTTAGACTCTGGATATTGGGATTCAGATTTTTGACCTTCAGGTCTCTCCAATAGCAAAACTGGAAGGCTCTTTGTAAACTTTTCTAAGACTTTTAGAGATTCTGCTTGGATTACATTTCTGATTTTTCTTTCGTGATTTATTTCAGCTTGTTAAAATATTTTGTGTCTTAATTATTTTGTACTTTCATTTTTATTATGCAAAATTATTCAGAATAAAACATGCATATTCTAAAAAAAAAAGGTAACATGCGGACAGTGTTGCAAAACTCCAGGTGGGAGCTGTGACTGTCATGTAGAAATGACATATGTAAAAGTTATAAAATATACAACTGAAATGTTTGAAGGAGATAGGTGTCATTTGGGGGAGATTTATTCTCAAAGTCATAAGAAACAAATGGGATGTGATCCCACCTGTTCCTTCTAGAGGTTCTCATTGCATTGCCATGTTTAATGGCAATTTATGTGCTGTATTACAAACAATTTAAATTAAAAAAAGACAAGCTCTTGCCTTCTGGAAAATAGACCAGTTAGAAAAATGATGCACAGTTACAGAATTAAATATATTCATTGAGTTGTTAGAACCTCTTAAATTAAAAAAAAAAAACAGCGATATGGGAAGGCACATGAAAGAAGCTACACAAAATTTATTTGTTTGATACACTTAAAAAATCTTTAAGGATATATCTGTTTATTCTTTTTTGAGATAAAATTAATCATTGTGAAATGCACAAATAGTAAGTGTTCAATTTAATGAGTTTTGTCAGATACGTATGGCCTTGCAACCTACAGCCCTATGAAAAATAGTCCTTTCCATCATCTCAGCAAGTCCCCTCATTTCCTTTCCCCGTTAATCCTCTCCCTCACCCAGAAGAACCACTTTTCTGATTTCTTTAGCTGCTGATTAATTTTGCCTAATATTGACTTCATATAAATGGCATCTTGTACTCGTGCTCAGCTTCCTTTGCTCAGCAGAACATCTGTGAGTTTTATCCATGTTGTTGTGTGTATCAATAGTTTGTTATTTTTTACGCTGGGTTGTATCTCACTGTATGAATATACTAAAATTTGTTTATCTTTTCTCCTTTTGATGGAATTTGAGTTTCCAGGTTTTGCCAATTATGAATAAAACTGCTATGAGCATTCTTGTGCCAGCGTTTTTGTGGACATGTGTTTCTATTTCTTTTTGTAAATATTTAGGAGGGAATTGATAGGTCAAAGAATAGGTGTGTATTTAACTTTATAAGAAATTATCAAACTTTTTTCCAAAGTGGATGTACTATTTTACACTCCAAGATATCTTTCTAGTCTTAATGTTTTAAAAAGGTATACTGTAATGTTCTTCAGCCTATAACCGAAAATGGCCAACCAGAGAGCTGAGATTAGGGGCCAAAAATCACTCTGTAGGTATCAGGTATTTAAGTGTGGACTGAATAGCTACTGTTTTTACTTTCCTCTGAGCCAGGAAAGTGGGGTATTTCTGATTTTCTGGGGATCAGCTATTGAACAAAATGTTTATGAAAATCTGCGTGTTAAAAGGGTGCTTGGAACCTACTTTATAAGTAGGAAGATAAGAAATTTCTAAACTGTGATTAATCCTACTGATAGTTTAAGTTCATAGTTCTAATTTGTACCCCCATATTGTTCACATTTATCAAAGCTAACATGTATTTTGACAAGCCACTTTTACTTTGTTTTTTTTTTCCCATCCATTTTGATGAATTTCTAACTTTTTTTTCACTCAACTCATCAAAATGTTGTTTTTAAAAAGAGTTATTTAATGTCCAAAAGGACATAGAATTTTTGAAACCCCCTTCCCTCTTTGAAAAAGGGAGTTGTGTTTTGAAAGAAGTTTAAAAGGAGTTTCATTCTGGAAGAACTTCAAATCGTTTCTGAATTCACTCTCCAGAACACCTGGCAAAACCACTCCTTGCCCTTGCCTGTGCACCATTTTGCTGCAGATATGACTGTGAAGGTAACAGTAAGTTTCCTAAAATGCATATGGTTCCACAAGCCTATTCTCATCTAAAATATTACTTCTCCTCAGAAACATATTTGTGTTTGAGCAAAAGCAACTACAGGATGAGATTTTGAGGGATGGTTGAAAACAGGTACCGTGGAAAATATTATTGATTTTTTTAAATGTATTTGGCAGGGAATGTGTACTGAGTTGTCCAATGTAAGCCTGCAGGGTTTCTTTTTCCATTGGTAGTATAGTAGAGTTCTCTTTCAATAAACATTAGCTTTTGGAAAACATAAAAGGTCAATTTTGGCCAACTGCATCACTCCTCACTCTGCCATCTGTAAAAAATTTAGACTTTGCCTTTTTGAATGACCCTTTAAAAATACACAAGAACTAATTCTATCCTTTACCCTTATAAAACTTCCTCTGGACTCCAGTGGGAACATTTTAGAGTCAAGTTCTGAGGACTAAGGACATTTCACAATGGCCTCTTGTGAGAATGTCCTTGTACAGTGTCTGGCCAACTCATTCCTCCTAAAAGGCTTCTATGATCTTATTGGTTTTCGAACTTCAAATAGACTCTGCTGAAAAGTGGTTATGCCTTTTGGAGTTCGACATATATTGACACCAAAGAAGAATCTTTGGAGGGAAAAAGGGAACCACCTGGATCTACAAAGAGGATTCATGCCTACAAATTCATTTCATCCTGACATTGCAAGGCAGTGCAATGTCCTAAGGAGCTGCCCTACTCTGCCCATTAGGCGGTCATCAGTGGATTTATTCATTCCAGGCTTCCCAAGTACTCTCTTGTAAAGATATATGCCATTTATGTGCCAGGCACCATATTCAGAGCTTAACATACATTATTTTGTTTAATACTATGAAGTAGGAATTACTTGATTCACTGTGAGGAAACTGAGACATAGGGAGGCTAAAAACATACTGAAATTCATAGAACAGAGCTAACGTTTGGACCACACTCTCTCTCACTGCAAAGTCATTGCTCTTAACTGTTGCACACTTTATGTTAGACTGTATTGCTGCCCTTTATTCACCTTTGTATAGCAAAGGGCAGGCCACAGTTTCAGGAGGACACTGCTTATTTACCTATCTCCCTAATGAGGTGGACCAGCTTGTTTATCTTTGTACAGGTAGAGCAGTATCCATAGGCATTCAAGAAATGAATCTTAAGTTTAAAAATTATCCTTTTTTTGTGCTTGCAAAAGTTATAACTGCTTGTTTTAGAAAACTGGAAAAAAAAACAGAATAAAAAAGAACACAAGTCATCCCAAATCCCATATCCAAAAATAACAAAGACATGTTTGATAAATGGGTGAATTCCAAAAAATTTTAAAAATGCCTATGGTCTTGTTCTGCTTTTAATACATTTGTGTAATAGTAGATACTCTGTGAATATGCAATTACTTGATGATAGTCCATGATAAAGTTCTAATACTGTCTTTGCACTTGCAAAGCTGGTAGGCAGAAGAGGGGCCAAAGGGCAAATGTTCCCATGTTCTAACCGTTTTAATCTTACCATATACGTTGGGGAAATCACAGTCACCTGGGAAGGAGCCATTGCCCACACCTCACCTACCCCCAGCTCCTTCTCTGGGGAAGTCAAGAACACACACTAAGCTGCCATCCTGCAGCCTTCGGCTCCCCCACCCCCTTTTCTCTTGTGTGCCACTCCACAACCTGGAGGAGATGTTAAGTCTAATGAAAAGGTCCGGCCAGACCCCATACCCAGAAACTGGAACAAGCAGCCCTAGATGCTTATCAGAACAGGAATTCTCCTGGTAGGAGCCCCCACCCCCAGGTGGATAAAAACTATACTCAGACAGTGAAGACTGGTCTCCCTTCTGCACAAAGTGGGCCTGGGGAGCTGCCATCAAGGGACCCCCACCCTGTGTACTCTCTGACCACCCAGGGAGACGGGCTGTGATGGTTCTTTCTTCCCTGCTCTTTTGGACTCTGTGCTGTGGAGATTATTTGCCCTTTCTGGGCTCTTTATTTTGTGCAAGTAATAAAAGAATCATTTTCTGAAAGTTTCTGTTGTGCCCTGATCCTGCGTTCCCAAAATGCACCACTGTAGCAACTCTCTCCACAATCAGCTTCCTGCAGTAGCTTTTAAATTTGAGAATATACATCTTTGAGTCCATTCATTTTGAACTATTAAGCTGATCCAAGGCACTTATTTTAAAATTATCTCTTTATGATCAGGGAAGCAAGAGAAACACATTTCCGTCTATATGGAAGTTACTAGGACTTTGTTGAAGTGCTATAGTTAAAGGAGGTTTATTGGGGAAAGTCTAGCCCCTAGTGGACAGGCGTCTCTGGTACACGCCCACACACTGAGCTAGTTAGATGCAGCTTGGGAGGGATGCCTGATTAAACCTCAAAGGCTTCAGGATCAAACAGTCTTCAAGACTCTTGATGTTAATATTCTCTTCTCTTTAATTTTTTTAACAAAGATATGACACAGTTGTAGGTCTGGCTTATTAGAGCTCTATAATATCTTAATGAATATTAGACTTTTCTACTCCATGATTACATATTTTCAAGCAGTGATTTTCTTAGCTCCTTAAAAATTGAAGAGAGTGAGCTTCTCTTCTCTTCTCTTCTCTTCTCTTCTCTTCTCTTCTCTTCTCTTCTCTTCTCTTCTCTTCTCTTCTCTTCTCTTCTCTTCTCTTCTCTTCTCTTCTCTTCTCTCTGCAGGTATCCAAAGTTTAGGGAACACTAACACTTCTTTCAGTGTGGATTTAGGTTGCACTCAATACACACACACAATCACACATACACTTACTTAACAAAAGTGACTATTTTTCAAACTAAAAATAACTTCTCTCTAGTTATTAATTTTTCTTGTGTAAGTATGAAATGTAAGAAAAACATGATAATTAGGGTGTAAAAATTAAATAATAAACAGAAATGATAATTATAAATGATATTCATATCTAATTAAAGAGTATCCAATCAGAAAGTTGTGATCTTCAGACTGCAAAATCCTTCTCATTCTGAGCATTGTTACCAAATATACTTTATGATTCAGATAAACTGCAATTAGATTTCTCTGATCACCCTGATCAACCTATGTTTGCTTAGTTTTTGAACCTTAGCCCAGAAACGCTGTGGATTTGCATTTCAAATACAGCCAATTCTGCTATAATGTGACATATGTGGACTGGTGCTTATGGGAAAAATGCAGTAACAGGCATTATATGCAAAAGATTTGTCAGAGACACATAAAACAAGATAGCAATCTAATTAAAGTGGTAGCCCAATTTTACCCGTTAAGTTATTAATAAATACATAAATACAACAATAAATATGGCACTTTCGCTTGCAACAAACCTGAAGTTTGCTTTTGGAAGTGGGAGTCAGCAGGGTTGTGAGTTGTGAAGGTGGGGGAAGGAGTGTTCTCTGAAATCAGATGGAAGGTTGTAATACCAGATGTGGATGGGTGTGGCTCACAACACACATCAGTGAACTGAGGTAGCTGCCAGATGTTCGAAAGGTCTGTGTCTGTGTGTGCTCGCGCGCCTGTGTGTGGTGTTCCCGCACAGCTCGGATCAACTGGGGGCCGTTTTCTGCATTCACCTTAGGTTTCTCATGGATGAAATGGAGCACAATCAAACATGGGATTTGCATTACCCTCAAATGGTTCCCCACCACTCCTAATGCATTGGAACAAATTTGTGTTCTCAAAATGAGTGTAATAGAAGAACTGATTGTACTCTTTGTTAAAGACCTTGAAATTTGAGAAAAATTACTCATTTGGAATGAGAACTATTTAATGTTTAATAAATGGTATAAACCATTGCACACAAGCTGTTCTAGATTTTATTGGCTCTTGTGTGGGACAAATTTTGGCTGATGCCATTGTCAGCCCAATTCAACTCTTCTATTCAGTGTAGCTTTAAGTCACACGGTTGGTTTGGTATGATGTACATTAAGCAGGTATGGTTCTTGTTTTCTCTCAAGTTCATCATTCCTAAAACTTACAGCATAAATGTGTACAGGAAAATAGATTGCAGATATTCTTTAAGTTTTGTTGTTATGTGTGTTCCAATGGACAACATATCTCAGATACTAAATGGTGAATTTTTCTCAGATTTCCTCTGGTCAGTTAGGATTAGCCTCACAAATGATAAAATTTCAGAAGGCTACCAAATGAGTTTTTCTAATATGTTTGTCAAGTTAGAAAAATACACATCTCTTGTACAGCACTAGTGGCCAAAGTAAAAGTACCGTAGAAGAACACTTGATTTTCTCCTCCAAATCTATACCTACTCAACACTTCTCCAATTCAATAAATCAGCACTCATGTAGTTTAAAGACAAAATCAACAGTAGTTCTTGATCCCTTCTTTCTCTCACCCCCACCCCTACATCCAATTCACTCTGTTGGGCTTCTTAACCAGGGGTCCATGAGTGTGAACTGAAATTAAATAAACAAAACAAAGCATTATTCCCGTAGGGACGTGTTAGTGCAGGTGTGAGGTATTTATTAAGTAATACACAGTATAGTGTGGACTTAGTAAGGGGTCCGTGGTTTTCACTTGACTGGCAAAGGGGTCCGTGAAACAAAAAACTTAAGAACCCCTCCTGTTAGATCTTTTGTCTTTTATGCACAGTGACAATTTCTTCCGTATGTTCCCCCAATGTCTTATTTTTTTTTGCTTTATCTTCAGAGAAGCTTTATGTTATAGAAAAGTCACATAGAAAACATAGGGGTGGTGGTAGAGCCAATGTAGCTCAGTGGTTGAACACTGGCCTCCCACAGAGGAAGTCCTGGGTTCAATCCCCAGCCCTGGTACCACTAATATATATAATTATATATATAATTATATATATATATATATATATATATATATATGATTCCCCTATACCCAACCCCATCCCCTCTACCATTCTCCCCTATTAATAACATTTTACGTGTGTATGGTACCTTTGTTACAATTAATGTACAAATACTGAGGCATTGCTACTAACTATGATCAATGGTTTACATTATTGTTTACATTTTGCACCATACACTTTCATAGGTTTTGAAAAAATTTAAAATGGCCTGTATCCATCATTGCAAGGTCATGCAGAACAATTCCAATGCCCTAAGAATGCCCTCTCCGTCCCCTCAGAATGTATAGTAACTACTGTTTCAATTTTTGAAGAATGAGGTTCATAGTTACATGCAATAATATTGAGGGCTTGATATATTTGTCTGTTTTCTTTTATTAGGCACTGCCAATGTCCTCGAGAGATTTCTGCCCCTCTAACTGAGACCATAGCAGGATTCCCCAGGATGGGAGTTTAATATTTTCTTGCTTATTGTGTGGGTCTCCATCCACTGAGTTAGGCACACTATGAGAAGATGAACACTTTCATATTCCATAGAGGCATGCCCCAGGTGTGCTCTATCCTACATATATCCCTACCCCAATGCCGTGCACCAGTAACCCTGCCCTGCCATATTTGCCAAAAGAACATTTCCACCATTGTAGTTTTAACCACAAACCTACAAATCCCCAGAGTTCACCTGTTCCTCCTCCAGCCCTCCCCCCATCCATTCCATGTATAGTCCAACCCAACCCCCCTTATTCCCCCTCACATTCCAGCACCACACAACCCAATCACATTACTGCATAACTATCACCTCCATCCACTGCCCAACAACCCCCTTCCACCTTATCATAGAGTTCCTTTCTTTGGAATATATGCTCCCCAATGTAACAGAGTTAGACTCATTTATAATTTCCCTACACATGGCTCTTCTATCCCTTTTATTTGAACCTATAATTAGCACTATTCTCATTAAATCTATGTCCCAGTGACTTAAATCTTCCATCTGTTCATATGCTGGTTGAGCCCTGAATCTCAGCAGAGTTGCAACACCTACTCTCCAGTTCATTGGACTCACTCAGGACAACTAGCAAAAGGATGATGATGGACAATGCCCATCCAAAAAAAAAAACAAGAGTATTCACAACTGCAAGCAAGCCAGTTCATCTATCTGCCCCATGGGATCTAAGCCCTCTCTCAGTCAGAAAAAGATTGGACATCACCATCCCCAAATCCTCAAGATTGAGGAATGAACAAACATAAGGGGGAAATGCAACTATGGACTAAAATAGACATTATTATTCAAGCAATGGAAGAATTCGTATCATTGATGTAAAGCAGTGGCCACCAAAGCTTCTGAGGGGAGGGAGAGGGAAGAATAGGTGTAAAATGGGGCATTTTGCTGACATTGGAATTGTTCTGCATGACATTGCAATGATGGATACAGGCTATTATACATTTTTTCAAAACCTATAAAATCATGAGGGGCAAAGTGTAAACTATAATGTAAACTATAGACCATGGTTAGTAGAAATGCTTCAATAGATGTTCGTCAATTGTAAAAAATGTACCACACTAATGAAAGATGTTAATATGGGAAAGTGTGTGTGTGTGGTGGGGTGGGGTATATGGGAATCCCCTATATGGGAATCTCCTATATTTTTGATGTAACATTTATGTAATCTAATGCTTCTTTAAAAATAAAAATTTTGGGGCCGGTTAGATAGCTCAGTGGATAAAAGTGCCGGTGTACCACATGGGAGGCCCCGGGTTCGGTTCCTGGGGACCTCTCCGAGCGGGCAGACGGCTTTGAGAAAGGCAAGCCGCCATGGGCGGGCCGGAGCCGCCATGGGCAAGCAGGGCAGAGCCCCCACGGGCATGGCAAAGTCACCCGTGAAACACAGAGCTGCCGCCTGC
Source organism: Chaetophractus vellerosus (assembly GCA_004027955.1). NCBI lineage: Eukaryota > Metazoa > Chordata > Mammalia > Cingulata > Chlamyphoridae > Chaetophractus > Chaetophractus vellerosus. The sequence goes on along the minus strand of PVKH010002881.1, from coordinate 222 downwards.
GAAGTGTGGAAACTGGGCAGCCCGCAAAGAACACGGAGCACTGCTGCCCGCAAAACATGGAGCAGAGCTGCCTGTGAAAACGGAATGGAGCTACCCACGAATGGAGCAAGCCGCCTCCACGGAGGGCCAACTCGGTGCATCGCCGCAAAGACGGGGGAGACAAGAAGCAGACATAGAAAAACACAGAAGAATGGACACACAGCAAGAGCAAGCAGAAAGGGG
>PVKH010002880.1:0-26111 GCA_004027955.1 Chaetophractus vellerosus | reverse complement strand
GCTAGTCATTACCCCTGTACTTGGGGGATTGTTGCTGTTCCATTAGAGAGTCTGGAAGAGCTCTCCAGGATGGGAATTCAATAATGTTTTGGCTATTGTGTGACTCTCCAACCACTGGGACAATGCCCTGTGAACATTTGAACAGATTTATATACCTTAAATGTGTGCTCAGGTGACCTTCCTCTCATGTATCCCTCATCACTGAGAACCCACACCAATGATCCTCCCCTGCCCCAGTTGTAACCCTTCTGCTATCCAAAGCTTCTTCAAAAATGAAGCCAATAAAATAGCCAGATACAATTAAGAGGAAAATGAAATAATAATGATAGGTTTAAATATGAGAAATAAAATATATAAAAATGTTAAAATCTAAAAATAAAATTTAAAAATTGGGATATTAAAAAATAATGAATATTTTTAAAAATTTTTGATATTTTGCTATCATCACTTTAATATCTGTTGTCCTGTATGTACAGTGATATTTTCTTCTATTTATTCACCAGTGTATTACTCTTTTTTTCCTGTTGTTTTCAAAGAAGTTTTAGGTCACAGTCAAGTCACATACATAATGCAGGGGTCTCCCATATACCCAACATCCTCCTCTTTTTCCCCCTTCCCATATTAATACCTTTTTATATGTGGATGGTACATTTGTTACACCTGATATACAAATAGTGGAATATAGCTACTTGTCTTAGTCAGCCAAAGGGGTGCCTTTGCAATTATACCAATAATTGGTTGGTCATTATAAAGGGTATTTATCTGGGGTAGACGCTTACAGTTACCAGGCCACAAAGCATAAGTTTCTTCCCTCATCAAAGTCCATTGCCACGTGTTGAAGCAAGACAGCTACTGACATTTGCCAGGGTTCGGGCTTCCTGGTTTCCTCTCCTCCTGGGGCTGCATTTCTTTCTGGGCTTACTTCCTCTGTTTCCTCCACAAGATCATCTGTAGACTATCAGGTGAACGGCTCACTTTTCTTCTCCTGGGGCATTTTCTCCAACATCAGAACTGCTTCTCAAAAACTGCTTCTCAAATCTGCTCCGTCTTTTGCCTTGCCTTTTATACTTGAGACCACACCCACCAAGGGGTGGGGCTCAACACCCTACTGATGTAGCCCAGACAATGCCCCAATCATAACCCAATCATGCCCAGATGAACAGATCAGTTTACAAGCATGATTCAATATTGATTTTTGGAATTCATAATGATATCAAATGGCTACACTACTACCCATGGTGAATGGTTGACATTATGGTTTACACTTTTATAAATTTTGATGATATTTAACACTGACTGTGTCCATCATTCCAAGAGTATGTGGAACATTTCCATTGCCCACTAAATACCCCCTGTTCCATCTGTTCTATTAATCCTCCCCCCATCCCATTGGGGCCCACAGCAACCACCAGGCTTCACTCCTTGGATGACAAGATTCATAGTTACCTGCAACAACACTGAAGTCTTGACTATTGGTGTGTGCTCCCCTATTAGGAACTGCCTATGCTCCCAAGAAACTCCTTCCCCTCTTTTTGAGAACACATCGGTACTCCCTAGGATGGAAGTCCAACTCCTTCCTGCTCATTATGTGGGTCTCCACACACTGATACAGCACATTATGACAAAATGATCAATCACATACTCCCTAGAATTCTGCCCTAGGTTCTCCCTGTCTTGAATGTCCCCCATCCAACACCCTAAACCAGTACCCTTCCTTGTCATATTTCCAAAAGAGCTTTCCCAACTTTGTACTTTCAACCACATACCCACCAATCCCCAGTATTCACCTGGTACTTCCCCCAACCCTCCCCCCAGTTCCATGGATCATCCAACCCACCCTTCCCACTCAACCTCCCTGTCAACCCTGCACTGCACTCCTGTCATATTCCTTGACTACCCAACTACACACTTCCACCTTATCATAGATTTTGCCTATATAGGCTTTGGCTAACAACCTTCTTCTCTCTTTCTATTTCCTGTAAACCTATCTTACAGACAATGGTTCTCTGAGTACGCTTGATTTGCTTATTTCATATCAGTAAGATCATGTAATATTTGTTCCTCAATGCCTGGCTTCCTTCACTGAACATAAGGTCCTCAAGATTCATCCATGTTATCCAGTACATTAGCACTGTATTCCTTCTTACAGCTGAGTAATATCCCATTGCATGTATATACCACATTTTGTTTATCCATTCATCTATTGATGGGCATTTGGGTCGATTCCAACTCTTGGTAATAGTGAATAATGTCACTATGAACATTGGTATCCATATATCAGTTCATGTCCTTGCTTTCAATTCTTCTGGATATATACCCAGCAGTGGAATTGCTGAATCGTATGGAAGTTCTATAGTAAGTTTTTTGAGGAACTGCCAAACTGTAACCACAAAGGCTGGACCATTCTACATTCCCACCAGCAATGGATGAGTGTTCCCATTCCTCCACACCCTCTCCAACACTTTTATTCCTCTGTTGTTGTTTTTTTTTTTTTTGACAGTTTTCAGTGTAATGGGTGTAAGATGGTATCTCATTGTAGTTTTGATTTGCATTTCCCTAATAGCTAGTGATGTTGAGCATCTTTTCATGTGCATTTTAGCCATTCTTATTTCTTCCTTAGAGAAGTGTCTTTTCAAGTTGCTTGCCCATTTTTAAAATGGGTTGTTTGTCTTTTTATTTTTGAGGTGTAGGATTCCTTCATATATGCAGGATATTAAGTTCTTATTAGATTTATGGTTGCCAAATATTTTCTCCCACTGGGTAGGCTGCCTTTACACTTTCTTGAGAACATTCTTTGAGGTGAAAAAGTTTTTAATTTTGAGGAGATCCCATTTATCTATTTTTTATTTCACTGCTTGTGCTTTGGGTGTGAAGTTCATGAAACCATTTCCTATTACAAGGTCCTGTAGATGCTTCCCTACATTATCTTGCAAAGCCTTTATGATTTTGGATCTTATATTTGGATCTTTGTTCCATCTTGAGTTGATTTTTGTATAAAGTGTGAGATGGTGCTCCTCTCTCATTCTTTTGGATGTGGATATCCAGTTCTCCAAGCACCATTTGTTGAAGAGGCCATTTTCTCCCAGTTGAGGGGGCTTGTTGGCCTTGTCGAATATCAGTTAACTGTATATGTGATGATTTATATCAGAATTCTCAATTTTGTTCCATTGGTTGGGGTATTAGGTTTCTCTTGGGAAACAGAATAAACAGGAGATATCTATCAATAATATAAGATTTTATAAGAGTCTCTCATGTGACCGTGGATGCACAAGTCCAGGTTCCACTGGCAGGCTGCAAGCCAAGGGCTCCGATGAAAGACCGATGAAGGGTCCTTGATGAGTTTCTGGGAGAAGTTGGCTGTCAAACGAGGAGCTGGGAAATTCTCTCTGAATGTTGAAATCACTTCCCTTTTAAGGCAGTCAACTGATTGGATAAAAGTGTCATCCATTCTTAATCCAATTTCCCTGATTGATGCATGTAATCAGCCATCCATGCAGTAAAGTCACTGGTGATCGAAGTCCATAAATACTCTTGTATTACAATTACCCCAGTGCTTGCTGGACCTAATACCTGGACACAATTACCTGGCTGAGTTGACACATTAGCCTAACCATCACAGTTGGTATGTCTATGCTTGTGCCAATACCATGCATTTTTGGCCATTGTACCTTTGCAATATGTTTAAAGTCAGGTAGTGTGATTCTTCCAATTTCATTTTTCTTTCTCAATATGCCTTTCACTATTCAGGGCCTCTTATCCTTACAGATAAGTTTCATAGTTTTTCCAATTTAGTAAAAAAGGTTGTGTTGAATTTTATTGGGATTGCATTAAATCGGTGGATCAATTTGGATAGCATAGACCTCTTCATGATGTTCAGTCTTCCTATCCATGAACAGGAATATTCTTCCATCTATTTATGTCTTTTTTGATTTCCTTTAATAGTGTTGTGTGGTTTTCTGTGTATAAGTCCTTTACATCTTTAGTTAAATTTATTCCTAGGTATTTGATTCTTTTATTTACTACTGTAAATGGTATTTTTCCTGATTTCTTCCTTAGACTGCTCATTATTGTTGTACAGAAATTCTACTGATTTTTGTGCATTGATCTTTTAACCTATGACTTTACTGAACTCAGTTATAAGTTCTAGAAGCTTTGTTGTAGATTTCTCAGGACTTTCTATATATAGGATCATGTCATCCGCAAATAGTGAAATTTTTACTTCTTCCTTTCCAATTTGGATGCCTTTTATATCTTTTTCTTCCTCAGTGGCTGAGCAAGTACAGCTAACACAATGTTAAATAGGAGCAGTGATAGTGGTCATCATTGTCTTCTTCCTTATCTTAGAGGGAAAGCTTTTAGGATTTCACCATTGTATATGATGTTAGCTGTGGGTTTTTCATATATACCCTTTATCATGTTCAGAAGGTTTCCTTCTCTTCCTCTATTTTGCAGTGTACTTTGTACTTTGCCAAATGCTTTTTCTGCATCTATAGAGATGGTCAAGTGATTATTTGACCATCTGTTTATGTTGTATATTACATTGGTCGATTTTCTTATATTGAACCATCCTTACATACGCAGGATGAAACCCACTTGGTCATGGTCTATAATTCATCTGACGTGTTGTTGTATATGATTAGAAAGTATTTTGTTGAGGATTTTAGCATCTAGTTTCATTAGAGAGATTGGTTTGTAATTTTCCTTTCTTGTGGCATCTTTGTTTGGCTTTGGTATTAGGGTAATGTTGTCATCATAGAATGAGCTAGGCAATTTTCCTTCTAATTCTGTTTTTCAGAAGATTTTAAGCAGGATTGTTGTTAGTTCTTTCCAGAATGTTTGGTAGAATTCACCTGTGAAGCCACCTGGTCCTGGGCTCTTCTTAGTTGGGGGATTTTTGGTGAGTGATTCTATCTTTTTACTTGTGATTTGTTTGTTGAATTCATCAATTTCTTCTTTCATCAATGTAGGTTGTGTGTGTGTTTCTGGGAATTTGTATATTTCCTCTAAATTATCCTTCTTATTGGCATATAATTTTTCAAAGTATCCTCTTATGATACTCTTTATTTCTGTGGGGTCATCAGTGATATCCCCTTCCTCATTTCTTATTTTGTGTATTTGCATCTTCTCATTTTTTTCTTTTTTAGTCTAGCTAAGGGTTTGTTCATTTCATTGGTCTTCTAGAAAAACAAGCTTTTCGTTTTCTTTATTTGTTCTAGTGCCTTCCTATTTTCTATTTCATTTAGTTCTGCTCTAATCTTTGTTCTTTCCTTCTTTCTGCTCTCTTTGAGGTTAGTTTGTTGTTCTTTTTCTAATTCCTCCAGGTGTTCAATTAGGTCTTCCATTTTAGCTCTTTCTTCTTTTTTGATATATGCCTTTATGGCTATGAATTTCTCTCTAGTACAGCTTTTGCTGCATCCTATATTTTTTGATATGTTGTGTTCTCCTTTTCATTCATTTCAAGGTAACTACTGATTTCTCTTGTGATTTCCTCCTTGACCCACTGTTTGTCTAAGAGTGTGTTGTTTAACTTCCATATCTTTGTGCCTAATCTGGTTCTCTGGCCCTTACTGATTTCCAGCTTCTTTCCACTGTGGTCAAAGAAATTAATTTGTATAATTTCAATCTTTCTGAGCTCATTGAGAATTTTTCTGTGGCCTAGCATATGGTGTTTCTTGGAGAAAGATCCATGTGCAGAGGAGAAGAATGTATATCCCACTGTGTTTGGGTGAAATGTTCTGTATATGTCTATCAGGTCCAGATCTTCTAATGTATTATTCAAAATCTTTGTTTCTTTAATGATTCTCTGTTGAGATGTTCTGTATAATGGTGATAATGGAGTATTAATGTCCCCCACTATAATTGTAGAGGCTTCTGCTTCTGCACTTATTTTTTCCAGTGTTTGCTTCATGTATTTTGAGGCACCCTGGTTAGGTGCATAAATATTTATGATTGTTCTTTCTTCTTGAAAGATTACCCATTTTACTAATGTATAGTGTCCATCTTTGTCTCTTATATTAGCTTTGCATTTAAAGTCTATTTTGTTTGATATTAGTATAGCTACCCCAGCCCTTTTTTGTTTATTGTTTGTAAGATTGTTTTCCAGACATTCACTTTCAGCCTCCTTGCATCCCTGGGTCTAAGGGGAATTTCTTGTAGACAGTATATAGATGGGTTATATTTCCTCATCCATTCTGCCAAACTCTGTCTCTTAACTGGTGAGTTTAATCCATTAACATTCAGTGTTATTACTCTCAAAGAATTACTTACATTAGCCAAATTTTCTTTGGGTTTCTGTATGTCATATGTGGTTTTGATTTCTCTTTTTGTCTTTTTAAATTTTCTCACAATTTTCTCCAACTCTCTCTCTCCTGTTTTTTCCCTTTCAATCTGCAGGACTCCCTTTAGTATTTCTTGGGGAGCAGGTTTCTTACTGGCATACTGTTTTAATTTCTGTTTATCTGTGAATATTTGTGAACTCTCCCTCATTTTTGAATCCCAGCCTCGCTGGATAGAGAATTCTTGGTTGGAATTTTTTTCTTTTAGTACCTTAACTGTGTCATACCACTGCCTTCTTGCTTCCATGGTTGCAGATGAGAGATCAGCACTTAATCTTATTGAACTTCCCTTGTATGTGATAATTCTCTTTTCTCTTGTGGCTTTCAGTGTTTTCTCTTCATCTTGAGCATTGGACAATTTGACAAGTATATGTCAGAGTAGGCCTTTTGGTATTTATACTGCTTGGGAAATCCTGTGCTTCCTGGACATGTACATTCATCTCTCTCAATAGGGTTGAGAAGTTTTCAGCCATTATTTCCTCCAACACTCCTTCTGTCCCCTTTCCCTTCTCTTGTCCTTCTGGGATTCCTATAATGCATATACTTGTGTGTTTTGTGTTGTCATTCAAATCCTTAAATCCCTGCTGGATTCTTTCTATTTTTTTATCTATCTGTTCTACAATCTGTTTGATTTCAAAGGTACTGTCTTCCACATCGCTAATTCTTTCCTCTCCTAATTCAAATCTGCTGTTATGTGCTTCCAGTATATTTTTGATTTCTTGGATTGTGCCATTCATCACCATCATATCTGTTATCTTTTAATTTATGTTTACAATTTCTTCAGTATGTTCTCCCAGTGTCTTCTTTTCTTTTTTTTAAAAGGTTTATTTTATTTATTTATATACCCCCCCCCTGCTGCTTGTGCTCGCTGTGTTCATTTGTTTTGTGCTTTTCTGTGTCTGCTTGTCTCCCTCTGCCAGGTCATTCCACTGAGTCAGCTCACCGTACAGTGGCTTGCCTTCACCAGGAGGCCCCAGGAGCCAAACCCAGGGCCTCCCATGTGGTAAACTGTAGCCCAACCAGTTGAGCTATAGCTGGTTTCTGCAGTGTCTTCTTAATAGCCTTAATCTCTTCCTTCACTTCATTAAGTTGGCCCATGATATTTGTTTGGACAGCTTTGAATAGTTGCTTGATGTTCTGCATCTCCTCCTGGCTTTTATTTTGTTCATTGGACTGGGCCATGTCTTCCTATGTCTTAGTATGATTTGTTGCTATATGGTCATCTTTTTTTCTTAACGGGCTTATTCAGTTGATTAGCTTCTCTCTCTACTCTAGGATTTCATTTAGTTGATGTTTTTGTGTGTGTGTTAAGGTTTCTCTTTTGTTTGTGTGTGTGTGTTAAGGTTTCTCTTTGACACTTTGTTCTTCTTATTCTGTTTCCTTGCTGTTGTCTACATTCCCTTGAAAGAAAAAGATTAGGACTAGAGGAATTAAAAGAGGCAAGAAATGAAAAAGGATAATAGTAATAATAATAATAGTAAAAGTTAGAAGAGGAACCATATAAGACCTAGGAAAATGAATAATTAACTCGTGTAAACAGTGTAGAGTAATAGGAATAAAAAAATGGAGTACAAACAATGAAATGGGAAACTGAATAGAGAAAATATATAGAATGAATTAAAAGACCAGAATGATGAGGAGAGAGGGAGAGAGAAAAAAAAGTTAGTAAAAGAAAGACAGACAAGACATAAATAATAACCAGAAAATTTGAGGACTAAACAAACAGAGGTGTAATGTAAGAACAACAACAGAAAGCAGAAGATAGAAAGATGAATGAAGGAAAAAAGATAGCATTAGTAGAGAAAATTGGTATACACAGAAAAGGAGAAATCAAAGAAGAAGAAACACAGCAAACAAGAAAGAGGAAAGAAAAACAAAGCAAACAAACAAACAAACAAACAAAAAACACACAAGCAAGCAATCAAACAAAAACTAAGGAAGAACAGTGTTCCCTCTTAGGCCCCTGAGGAGCTTCTCAGGCTGCTGGTGTTCATCAACCAATTTCCCTGTAGTCTGCCCTCTGCAGGTTTTGAAGCAGGTTTTAGCAAGTAAACTAAGTTAAATTTTTAACAAGTAACATTTTTGGGGGGAAAATAAAAGACCCAAGAAGCTAATACAAAAATAATGTATATGTTTCCTTGTCCTAAATTATCAGCTGGATGTTTGATATCTCTTTGGATCACTACTCTTAAGAGGAGCTGGGAATCAAACTAGGGACCTCATATATTCAAGGCAGAAACTCCACCACTGAGCTAAACTTTCTCATTGGGTCAGATAGCTCTTCAGAAAGCTCTCTAGTCACTTTCCCTTGGAAAGGTTTGACTCTTTGCAGATGCGTAGATTCCTGCTGATTAGAAGCCTTCTGTTCCTTCCCCCTTTCTATTCTTACTGCTTTTTTCCCCCATGGTGGCAGGATGCAATAGCCTGTGTGAGTGGATCTCCCACACCTCTCCTGGTCAGGTTGAGTTCCATTCTGAAATCAAACTGAGACCCTAGTGACCAAACTCACCACAGAAAAATGACTCTCTACCTTCTTCCAGACCACCCACTTCTCTCAGGGAACCCTAAATAGGCTCTTGGAAGCTTATTAAGCACTTCCTACTGCCTGCCTCCCTTAGGGGAGCTGGAATTTTGATAGTTTTCATCACCGGACTAGTCAAATGTCTGATTCCGCCCTCTCCCAGCCCAAGTTTCTCAATCCTAGGGCAGTTAGGTAAATCAGGTTGCCTGAACAGATTTGTCTCCCCTCTTCCTGGTACCACCTCATGCTGGCTGGTATGATCCCTAAAGCTCAAAAGGAGTCCAGGCAACCAAACCTACAGAAAGGAAACCCCTCCCTACCTTCACCAGAATCCTCCCACTCCCAGAAAATGCCCATCAGAAGAATCTCTTTCCAGGACTAGAAGGTCATTAGAACCTGTGAGTGAATATCATGGTATCCTTACTTGAAGTGGCCACCTGGGTCCATGAAATGAGTGGACACTGGGAGGCTATAACAATGCAGAGATAGGTTAAAACTAGACATATTCCTCTTGCACAGTTTGAGCACAAAACACCAATTAAAACTGACTGTCTGCCAACTAGAGAGAGAGACTGTGTATGGCATAATTCCTATGGGGAAGACCCTGCACATAGCTGGCAAGTAAGACTGATGCTGATAGCCACAGAAAGCTACAAATGGGTTCTGACAGGAATAGACATTTACCATAGATGGACATTGTTGACCAGATAGTAGATGCAAATGGTCAGAGTACTGTATACTACAAATAAACTGAAACAGGATACAGCATCAATTTGGACTGCCACGTCATGTTCTTTCAGACCAAGAACACATATTCATTCTCAGAGAAATGGTTTGATAACAAATTGGAATGGGTAATTGAAATATTGGTTGTACAAATTGGGGGAGATATAGTTATAAAGGCTGGCTAACACACCTTCAAAGTGTGTACTCACATTAAACATGAGGGGAGCAAAAGGAAAGTTTTCACTGTATAGGTGCTTCTTTTCTGTGGGACCTGGGAAAGAAGTAGTGAAGGAGGATGCCAGTATGACTATGAAATTCTTTCCCACATCACCTCAAGTTTCCTTTTTCATACCTGATGCAGTGTTCCCCAGACCTGGACTGCAACTACAAGTGCTGGAAGCAAGGATGATTCTTAAGCAAGAAATGGCAATTAAGGGCTTGATGGGGACATGGAATAATTGTGCTTTCAGCCTATCTTGCAAAATTGGGTTGAGAGTAAATACTGCTGAATTCCCTAGTGGTAGAGACAGTCTACTAGATCTGTGCTATATCATTGGGAGTGGACCGAAGGGTAGACACTTGCTTGACAATTCCAGCATGAAATCCAAACCAGCACAGAGGCTGAACCTAATGACCTTCCAAAAGTGGGAAAGCTTGGATAAAGGTAAACGACAAATGGAGAGGAAAATAATAGCTGAAGGTAAAGGAATGAATAAACAGGCTATACAATGAGGGAAATCCAATATCATCTCAAGACTGAGAGAAGCTCAGAGCAGGAGAATGATATAGTCTCTCAGCACCATTATACCATCCTTAAAGGATGAAGCCATACATTTAGAATAGAAGAAGTCTGCAAACCTGAGTGGCCTCATGCTGGGAGACATTTTGTACATTTGATATGATGATGGACTGAACCCAGACTGTTAATGACTGAGATAAGGAAACTATGGCCAAAGATCATCATCACCTGTAGTATAATGAAGAATTTGGTCTTTATCCCTGGTTCCTGGGGATAATCTCTAAATCTTTGGAATTACTAGTGATAGAAATGTCTTTGTTATTAGTGGTGGTCATTGCTTGGACCACATCTGATAATTTATGCTAATAAGACCACACCTGATATAGTTAATATGCTAATGAGATGACACAGGTAAGGCTGGCCACCCCAAAAAGATCAGCTATGTGATTAGGGGGTTGTAGCCCTGAGCCTTGTCATGTCAGCCCCACCTCCCAGAACTCTGAGAGAGGAAGGGGGCTGGAAATTGAGTTCGACCACATGAGCATTGATTCAGCCAACCAAGCCTCCTTAACAAAACTCTGGACACTGCTGTGATGAGAGGGTGACCATTCTGAAATCCAGGAGCAGGCAAAAACTTGCATCTGAGACCTCCAAGTCCAGTATTTCCAATATCTTCTATTTGGTTCTATAATCATAAATAGAGTTCTTTCAGTCAGTTCTGTGAGTCCTTTTTGTGAATTACCAAACCCCAGGAGGTATGTGATTCCCTATTGTGTAGCCTGCTGGTCAGAAGTGTGGATGGCCTAAACCCTGGAATATATGGCTAGTGTCTGAAAGGCAACCTTGTAGAGGGTTACCCTTAACCTGTGAAGTCTGTCCTAATACCCAGTAGTTCCAGTCAGAATTGAGTTTCTGTTAGAAGTGTTTAAAGTTGCTGCAGTCATTTTGTACTTGGTGTCAGAAATTTTTGTAGTCAATATACAACCAAATTATACAGGCTTTCATAAAGAACTGACCATGGCAATGTGGGCAGGGTTAACATTTAAAATTCAATTTTCAGCAATGTCTTGTTTAGGTAAAACCCTCATAAATAGCAAGATGAATTAATTTTTGGCTAGTGGTAACAGGAGTGTGGCTATAGTTGTTACTTAAGTTGGTCCTAGTGGGACATCCTACCAACAAATGGTCTAGGGTTAGGTAAGGAAATGTTTCATTTTTGACATGTTTATGAAAGGAACCAATTTCATGAATCAGCATTTTTAGCACCTCTATTTTGCTATACATGTTACATGTTTTTACAGTTTAATGTGATTTTTAAGTATTCAGTGTACAAGAGCCCTCACTAGTGGGTAAGTTTAAAGAAGACTATACATTAAAATTTCAAATCCTCTACCTCTTTAGTACTGATATCACCTGAGAAGTTGTTAAAAACGTAGAATCTCAGGCCACACCTCAGACATACTGAGTCTGAATCTACACATTAAAGTTTAAGGAGCACTGCTCACTATACTTTGAAAACAGCAAACAGTACAGGATTGCATTAAATAAAAGTTCTCCTTTCCATAACTGTCTTACACCCCATCCTAAACCATTATCTAGTGGTAATAAAGGTTTCTTTCACTCTTAAATTTTTGTATACATACAGAGATAAAAGTATAATTCACAAATTATTATCTTTATTTAAATTTAAATATTTAAACTAATAAATTCTCAGTCTTTCAAATTTATGAAGCAAGAAGGTAATCTGGACACAGATTTTTAAATCATTTTCTAAAAATGTCTCTTAATCACATAGGAGGTGGATGTTATTGAACATATGGGAACACAGGCACAGCAAGGTCACAGCTGGTTAGCAAGAGCCAGGATTTAAATTTACAATTGCACCCCAGACTTTGGCTTGCAACCACTTATACCTTCTTAGTATATGTTTGTTTGGCTCTCCAGAGACCTACTGACAGAGAGCCACAGAAAGAAGAAATTGAGTATAGGTTTTATTTACCCAGTACTATCATAGTCATACTGGACAAAACTTCCCAAAAAGGATTCTGTTTTGTTTTCCATTTCTTGATGCCAAGACTCTATTCATTTAATACCTAAGAGCAGTCACTAAGCATTCATTGTGAGCCCTTTCTTGGGTTCCAAATGTGTGGGTTTCTAGAGAAAAACAGTGACTTTCACATTCTCAGTAAGCTTCCTTCTGGAAGGAACAAACTTTAGATGTTTGTGTGCCATAACCGGACTCTTTCCTAGAAGACTCCTCTATTTAAACCAAATGTCCTGAGAGAAATGATAGACTTGAGACTTGCTTAACTTAATGCTCTGAATTGAAAGCCTCATGAAAAATGAATCCCCTAAAGCAAATTTAATTCTGGAGCAGAATGTGGGGTGACAATGTCCACAATTTATGTAGTAAAATTTATCTGTGAATTTTTTAAATCTATGTCTACTGCTAATGGTTTTCTTATCTTTGTACTAGTTTTTCTAATAAGGATGAATCCTAAGAAAGAATTTTTCTAGTATCCAAAAGCTGGGAAACAAGGGAGTTTTGTACTTAGTGGTCCCCTCCCTGACCTATTTACATTTTTGTTTCCACAAATGTTCCATATTTGTTTAGGGATTCTGTTGGATTTTTAAAAGCAATTGTATGATAAGACTAGAGTGGCCATGTCTTGGTGTGCCTGGAATTACCCTTGGTTTATATATTTGATTAATAATAGCATCCCCTTTCATTATCAGAAGTGTCCAATTTTGAATGATCAGTTATATGTTCACCCTACATATGACCCTATTACATTAAGATATTGATACTCACATCAAATAATTATTTTTCCCCTTAATAATGGGGCAAAGACCCATTAGGCCACAAATGATCTAAATATGTGTTTCAAATCTGAACTTTGTTTAGATGGTCAAAACTGACTAACAAATAAAAGCAAAAGGAGAATAATCAAGATAAAGGAAATAAATTTTAATTAAAATCCAGAGGGACTTGGGCATTGCACAGATCCACAATCAACATGTAAAATCATGTTTTCTCAAATTATAGTGAAGTTATATTGTGCAATAATAAGATGGATTTATTTTTAAGAAGGCAAAACTAATTAGTCTTCTTCAATACCTGATTCAAAGAGGACATTGAACCTTGTCCCTAGGGTATTATATCAAGTTCCCATAATCATAAATTTTTTGTATTTTAATTTTGAATACTACTCAATTTCCTGTATAATTTGTTACCAGAGAATGAATCACTCCCTTGATGAAAAGACAATTTCTTGGGAGAGGAACTAGGAAGAAAATTAATTTCCTATTAGGAGAATTCTTAGAATTCAAATAAATCTATTGGTTGAAATGAACCACAAAATTTGCATTTTACTCATCCTTAAGTTTAAGTAGGTGTGAAGCAGATCTGCCACAACCTTGATCTTCAATCCAGCTTGCTTCTCAGCCTTGGGTTCAAGGTACTGTATTTACATATGACCGAAATACTATGGTTTTATATAGGCTAATCTTCCACTGTGCATTAAAATGTATTTATAACTTTTCTATGTGTTAACAAATATTGACAATGTCTTAGGATATATTGGTAGCTTAAATATGCATTTACAAATATTAATATCATCTCAATGCTTTAAAGTGATAAGTGAATACAGTCTCTTAAAGACCAAATCATTTATGATTTTGCAACTAAACTCTTACATTGAAATGGTAGATACATAATTTCAGGAGGGAGTTGGGTAAGGTGTTTTGAATTATTTTTGCCCACTTCTATGGAAAGTTGTTATGCAAAATGATTTCTGATCTTTGGAGTTACCATAGTTAAGACCATTTCTTGTAGAATATTTCAACACTGTTTTTTGTCCCATGTTGGGGTTTGTCAGTTGAGTAAAATTCTGCTGTGATAGACAATTATAAATGGCCACCTTTGTAAAGAAAGTTAATATTTGGACTTTTGGAATGGATGGATAGAGCTTGTAAATTCATTTTAGGGTTAGAAATAGTTCTTAACTACTGCATTTGATTCTACAGTTTGTAAACTGAGGCAGAATGTATATAGTAAGCCAGTATTAGCTTGTTGAATAAGATATGAACAAATGTACAACCTGATCTTTCTTTGGAAACCATTTTCCAACACAGATAAAGGTCTGTTTCTGGAGCTCTTGTAACTTGATGAAATTCTAGAAATCAGCCTTAACAAGACACCTAAGTCTTATGATTCAGTCTAATTCAATCATCATAGCCGTGTCACAAATATCCAGGGCAGCAAAACTTGAAGTAATAGTCTTTTAAAAAGTAACTGGAGAAAGTTAAAAACTTCCACATGATACACTGACAGCATTTTCACCAAGGCCAGGATGCTCTCAAAAGGTTTAAAGAAAAAACATATTTTCACAATTAGTTAAAATTAGTTAAAATTCAATGCCAGTTCTCAGTGGATTGCAATTTATTACCCACTTTAACAAGTCGGATTAAGGAACAATTTTACAGTATAATTTTAGAATTTTAGGGAATAAAAAAATTAAAATGTTGGTATTTCTTAATAATATGAGAGTTAAGCAAGATAACTAGAATGATATAATGTTTATATTGAGTAGCAAAATTAAAAATCATAAATTTATAAAAATACTGCTTCCTAAAAGAACCTATTATCATAATTTACTCCTTTGTTGGAAAAGTGAGCATTTTTTTCCAACGAAACAAATTTTATTATAACACCTAACTCTTTGTTTTTGGCCCTTTTGATAGGTTGTGATAAACATGAAGCTTCTCATCCTCACCTGCCTTGTGGCTGTTGCCCTTGCTAGGCCTGTAAGTACAGTAAAGAATTTAGAAAGTTCTAGAATCTGTGGAATGACCTGATACCTCATCAAGCACTGGCTACTGAGAATAATCTTGAAACACTGAATGAACTCTACTTATTATTTTTGACAGAAATGTAAGAGCTTTATAATGTAATCATCGTGCAGCTCATTGAATGCCTTAACTGAATAAACTGTCTGACTTGCACTATAATCAGCCTCCAATTGAAACAAAGGGAAAGACGGTGCTGCATGATATAATAGTATCAAGGAATGAGATTAAGCTCTTTCCCTGAATCCACTAAAGATTTAGCATATTTCTGAACATAGAATTGGTGCCCAATATTTCCTTACCAAACTTAACAAAGCCGTATATTCCATTGTACCCTATTTTCAGAACCTGTCAAACCCTTATTCAAGATTGCTTGTGTCAACCTATTTCCTGAGGGATAAAAAACTGGGCTGATTCTGCTGAAACATAGACCAACTTATTGTGGTTACTATAGACAGAAATTGAGATGAATTTTATGCAATTTAATTGATATAAAATAAAATCCAGGTTACATTTAATAGAAAAGCATACATTTTCATAAATTTTGATTTAAAATAACCTTTAGAATTATCATGTAACAGGTTCAGAAATGTAATTAATGTGGTATTATGTCTTCAAAGTAGCTTAAGAATTTTTTTTATTATACACTATTTTATATTTCTTAAAGTTAAAGTTACTGATTTTTTCATCACACAGAAGAGTTTAAATAATGAAGTCTTTAAAACTCACATTTGCTTTCTTTATCATTAAAGAATGTGCATTACCAAAGGAAATTCCAAAAAATATCAGACAAAAATACAGCAAAATAATAAAATTGAAAATACCTATAATTACCCAAAACATTTCCCCAAGATAACCATGATTAATAGCATATATATTCTTCGTATTTTTTCATATGAATACACACGTACACATAACTTTGAAATAAGTTTTGCTTAGGGGTAATTTATGTTTCACCTGAAAAAACAAAAAAAAATCTATGCACAATTCTGTGAATAAAAAACTATAAACCTCACCAACATCCCCTTTTTTTCTTGTTTATATTTACTTAGACTGTCAGGCTTTTCACAATGTTTTCAAAGTTGGTTGAGAATATTTTTTTTTTCTTAGAGAAGTTGTGAGTTTACAAAGCCATCATGCATAACATACAGGATTACGATGCATCACCCCACCACGACACCTTGTGGAACATTTGTAACAAATGATGAAAGAACATCATCAATTATTATTGCTAACTATAGTCCACAGCTTACATTTGGTGTATTTTTCCATAAATCACCTTTTTTAATGCCTTTTACATAGTTTTCTCAATTTTCTGCCATATTCTAAAGAAAAGAAAGAATTTATTTTCCTCTGATATTTGTTAATAAAATTATGGGTTTCTTTTTTTTTTTTTCATTTACACCAAGGGAAACGTGTGCGTTTACAAATTTAGCTATTAAATTATTCACCTTGTAATAATGCTAAAATGTATAGTATTACTTGTATTTTGTTTTGTTCTTCTCATTTTGATTGCTTCTTTTTGTTTTACAATTCATGTTTTGCTTTTCACAGAAATTTTCTTTTAGACATCCAGAATCGAATAAAGTAAGTATATATGTTCTAACAACTCCCTCTAATTGTGGAACTTAAGCTATATATTGAGAACACATAGACTCCAAACCTGTTCCTCCCTTCTCCATAAGTACCCAGTTTCACATTCACTGAAGTATGATTTCTTCAAGTCAAGTACTGACTTAATTACTATTTTTCCACAAACCTTTAGAGTGGAGGGTGTATGGATTTAACATAAATATCCATGGTAAAAAGAAAAAACACTCATGTTGCAAGAGAAATATTAATTATTAAACAAAATATGTTGATGTGGTCTATATTGGTAGAATCTTGCTTCCCAGCAATTAAACATGTGATTTACAATTTGGTCTCATTTTAAAAATTTAACTTGAATTTTAGATACCATCTATAGCACACCTTTCTGCAAGAGCCACTGATCCACCACTCTGCCCAGTAATTGACACCATTTTTTTTTCTTTGCAGAATGAACTGGACAGCAGCGAGGTAAGCTGTACTTAAGAGAGATACCAGGTTTTCTTCCCCGCCCCCCTCAGATATATATGATGAAGTTTAATGTCCAAATCCTACTCAAGTAACTGGACTAAGTTTTCTATTTTGTTTAAGTCTCTAATTCCTTAGTTATTTTGATTAACATGGATTTACTAAATCTCTAGGTCTAGTGAAGAAGTAATCAATTAAGGTGTATCCTTCAGATGTTAATATTAGATCATAAAACTAAAACCAATTTTTTCTTACAGATAAATCTACTGGTTTATCTACTTAAATGGGGAATTGTGTTCAAATGAGAAAGCATGTTAAATTTTGGTAGCAGCTTAATTTTTATAATTCATAAATTAATTTCAACAGGAAATCTTTAAAGAAAGAAAGTTTTCCAGGTTTGTTTCGGTAAGTTTTTTCCATTTATTCTACTTATCCTACTTATTGTACTTAAAAGCTAAGCACACTTATTCTGGGAAAATGAATTTCTGCTTATAAACATGCTTTGTTGATTTGACTTGATCAGCCTTTCCCTTTATTCTGCCACCCATAAAGGATATTGAAACCAGATATGCAAATATTCAAGAGCTGCTTTAAATCTTAACATGTATCTGTACATTTGCCTCTTTGTAAAACACTTTTTCTTATATTTGCATAATCCATGCAGAAGTTTACAATTTCCATGCTCCTTAAAATGGAATATCCACTGTACAAGTAATGTACATATGTTTTCTATAGTTTCACAACTTCCTTGTCAAATAGAACCCTAGATTTCACTTTCCACTCAAGGCCATTGTTTTTAATAAAGATAGGACACCCAACCATGTCTGACTTTTTCTTTTCTTTTCTTTCTATAGCCTACACAGAGAGAGATAAGAGAGGTAAGGAAGTCTACATAGGGCAGTGGTTCTTAACAAGGGGTCCGTGAGCTTGAATTGAAATTTTAAAAAAGACATTATTCTCTTGGGGACATGTTGGTGCAGGTGTAATATATTTATTAAATAATACACAGAATAGTGTGGACTTAGTAAGGGGTCCATGGTTTTCGTTTTCGCCTGACTGGCAAAGGAGCCTGTGGAACAAAAAAGGGTTTAGTTATCCCTGCATGGGGGATACTACAGAGTTACCACAGGCATCAAGTGTATCAATTCTTCTCTGCCTTTTTCTGTAAATGGAGTAGGCTTATTGAAACAGATAAATTAGATCAACATAATTCAGAAATTAAATAAAACAATGTCAAATATAACTTAATCCATAATAACAAAATGTATTACAACAAATTTTAAAATTTTCAAGTACATTTACATGCTGACATCTTAAGTGTGGTAACGCATGCTGAAGAGATATAACAAGAAAAATTACTACAGTCACGGAAAATATATTCAATTTTGGATTTGTGCTAGCAAAATACAAGGTATGTTTTTCTCATGTATGTCCTTTCCACTAATTTTTTTTCTTTCTGTCCTAAGGAATACAACAATGAACTGATCAGGGTAAGTACTATCAGTGAAATTTAAGCTAATTTAAATGTTTGCCCTTTTAAAATATGTTAAAGGTTATATTTTGTTGGTTTTAGCAGAGAGAACTTCTGAGAGAAAAAGGGAACGATGAAGTCAAGGTATCTAAAATTTTTGTAGTACAACAAGACAGTCTTGTCAGAACAATTTTTATTTAGCAAATGATTTTTTTTCTTATGGAATTTATCCTTTTCTTGAACTTTCAGTCATGTTTTCAAAATTACAAATTCTACCTAGAATACTAATGGTTACTGACTTTACTGTGTAGCTACAAGGAGACAAGGCATTAGTCAAAAGCAGTTATGGACCAGTCGATTATTTGCACTTAATACCAAAGCTGAAGAAACCCTTAACCAAGGGTATAATATAAAACAGTATATCTGCTTTAACGTTTTACATTTTCACACTTAATTACTTAACACATTTTAAAAATTCCTGTAAGGTACATAATAACAGTTCCCATTTTTAACCACTTTCACGTATACAATTCAATAAAATCAGTTACTTTGACAATGTTGTGCTACCATCACTTCCATCAATTACCAAAACTTTTCCATGATCCAAAACAGGAAAGCTGTACCAATTAAATATTAACCCCCATTACTCAGTACTGTATGAGATTATACAATAGTTGTCCTTGTGTGTCTGGCTTATTTTACTCACCATGATTTCTTCATAGTTCATCCACTTTGTAGCATTCCTTATGGCTGAATAATTCCATTGTATGCATATGCTACGTATAATTCCATTGTATGCACATACCACATATAATTAGATATAAATTTTTGATCTGGTTGTTATTTAGTTTTCCAATAGATTTGGTATTGAAAAACTGCACAGGTGTTTAGATAAAAATTTTATTTCCTTTAACCATCCTTCTTACATCTATCTATTTATATCTACCTTTCCATCTGTTTTATTTCAGGCCGCCAGGAAGGAATTAAGTGAAGTAAGACCCTTTTAAAAACTCCTTATGAGGGAAAGAAATGTATAAAACACATTTATGTGTCCTACCCAAAATGAATAAATGAAATTCTAAAGGGAAAATTAAGAATAACTATTATGAGCTTAAAGTCCATGAGTAATGTTAGTATCCTTTATATTACTATAATAATTAAAATAAAACACAATGAACTGGGTGGAGAAACTCCATTTTGCCTAGTATTTATGCACCACTGAACCAAAGCTCTCCTGTGGTGCACTTTCTTTACCATCTTATCTTTAATCCAAGTCTTTTGCTTTATGTCCAAAAGTCAAGTTTTTAAAAAGTTAGGCTGGGTAAAGGAAAATAGAAGCTTGTTTACCTTCATTTTCTACAACATAGAAGAAACCAAAATGGTTTTTATTAAACTCTGAAATGCAGATTAGGGAGGTAAAATCTGTTATCTCAAGTCAAAGCAGGCTTTTTGTTTTCCTTTTTGGATATTGCTTAGATTTTCTATTTGGCACTTATTTGGTAATTATTTTTCATTTGACTCTTTGTCATGAAAATTTTAAATTAATTTTCTTCCTAAAGGAGCATGCTGTTGCAGATGCTGAGGTAAGACACTTTCATTCTAATAAAATTTACACTGGGTAGCCCAGCTCAACATGGCTTGTCCTTCATGGTTTCATTTTTATCACAAAAATCCATATCAATTTTTCATTCTGCTCAATGAGATACCTGTTTTTGATAAATAATTTTTTGAGTTATTAACTTCCAGCATTTTTCAAGTAAAAATTGACACACATACTTATCCTAAAACAACACTGGTCCCTGAAGCTTTTCATGCCACTAGTTTTAATTCTGACATCCCCATGGGTAAGCATCTCAGTATAAAAGCATGGAACTAGTTTTCTTCCAATTCTAAAAATCTCTATGGTACTAACACTAGTTTTGTTTCTCTTAGCAGCAAAAAGCTAGCAGCAGTTCATCAAGTGAGGTAAATGGTTTTGATTTTACATCAGTGTCTCAATTGGTAGAAAACAATGTTTATGAAAATTTGTTGTACTATAACAGTCACATATCCTACAACGTATATGGTGCCATGTATAATGAGAAGTAAGAAAGCAACTATTTGTCACAGAATTGTTTCTGGGAAAAGGATCCAGTCTGGCCATCCAAACTGCAACTTTTTTTTTTCCTAAATTTTTCCTTTCCCAGATTTTGAGAGATCTTAATATTTAAAAACTACAGTGGTTATACTTCTAAGCTAATGATGAAACAATTTCTATCTTGTATAGAAATCAATCAATTCTAGTTCATCAGACATTGGAATCCTTGAATTACTGTTTACCTATTTCTCCTTGTTAAACTAGAGAAAGGTACCAAGCATAGAAAGTGATGAAGTCTTCCTTTTGATTTGGGAAGATCTTAGACCAAGCTATCAAAATAAGGGCTTTTAAAGTGGGGCTCTGCTAATACAGTATATGTGATTGTTTCATATTTACCGTCACTGAACAACCACCTGGTGAAGCAGTGAGAAAGGAAAGGCAATATTGAATTTAACATACCTCATTATTGATCTTGTTTATTCTAGGATTTATGGATTTTCAGTAATGTCTGGTTAGTGTTCTTAGATGTAAATCAATGTCATAAACTGAAACTGCGTATTTTTATTTTTTAAAGGAAAGTGTTCCTAATAACACTGAGGTGAGATATATTTCCTAAATTAAAATATATTATCCAGGGTTGTTAAAATTTACTTAAACATTATACATATATATATATATATATTTTTTTTTTTTTAACAGAAGCACATTCCACAGGAAGAGCTCTACAGACTCAATCTGGTAAAATTTCATAAAAAGTTTACTAAGTACAATTGTGCAAAGTAATGAATAAGAATGTTTTGAAAATTATTTTTCCTTCTCAATATATCTGCTAGACTTTAATTAATAGTAGCATGGATAGTCTTTTTGATTGCTCATTATTTTATTTTATTTTTTGCTCATTCTTCTTTTAAAGTAAAACTAATATCTAATTTTTATCCTTGGTATCTAATGCATGTTTTCAGTTGTATATTTGTATTTTTAGTCCCTCTTTGAATTTGAATAGAGTAGTATTTATATGGCAAGCTGCAGATTTGTCCAAACTTCAATTTATATCAAAACACTTTTCACTTTAACCAGCATGTGATGTTAGTCTCTGTTAAATCTATCACCTGAATTTTCAAGTGACAAATTTTAAATACTATAAAGCAATTGAAATTGAATCAGCCAAATTATTTGTGGTGGAGATAGCACTATGGTAGGAATAATTGGACTGAATTATACCAAAGCAATTGAGAATATTTTTCCCTTTCAATAGGAACAAAGTCTTAGACGGAACAAATACCAACAACTCCAACTGGTAATATTTTATTTATTAAGCAAAATCATTCCACTGCAGAATTAACACATTTGTAAATGGATCCATTTGGAAAAAAAAAATCTATTTGATTTCTTTTTCGTGAGGAATTATTTTACCCTTGTTGATTTATTTATGTGTTGATCTAGTTCCTATATGCCTAGACTAGAGTTGTTTATCATCCATAATTACTAACCAGGAGAGAAATTTATTTTAATTGCATTCTACATGAAGTCCTTATAGCCGTCTGATATTCTGGAATTTTTCATGTGTCTTTTCCCAAACTCAGTTCTGGTTGGGTATTTCATAAATATGCTTGTCTATGAGAGCACAGATGTCAAACTTTGCATTTAAGGAAATAGTCTGGACTCCAGAAGGAATCAGGACAGCAAAATATTAGAATTGCTGCTGTCTAAGAAAATGAGCAAGTTGATCTAATTGTCCTTGAATCTCTGTTTATTCAGGGTGAAATGGAAATTTAGTCCTTGTGTTGAGAATGAAGTGAGAGCCTTCTCCTACTCAAACAGAACTGTGTCTGGCTTGTAGCTAGTCCTGAATGTTCATTCCTCACCCCCACAAGTCTGCAGTTTGCAGTACTCATGAGGTTCTGACAACATTAAGGGCTTTCCTCAGTGTGTGTGTTTGAATGTCAGGATATTAAGCTATTCTGAGTGTATAGATTAGGAACAGATCAGGCAGTACAGCCCTTTTATTTCTATTGAGCTTTGATCCTTGAGTGTCATAAAAGTCTTTCATTTGGAAGGACAAAACTTTTTTTTAGGTAGCCCAAATAAACTTGACTCAATTAGGACTTTAGGAAAAAGGCCTTTTCTTAATTTAGCAAAATTTTCCATATTTTCAATCAAAGTAGGAAGAGGAAAGACAATGGATTTCATTTAAACCCCAAATGTTACTCAAGTTTAAATATGCCAGCACCCCACTAGAATACAACATTACTGATTTAAGAAATTGCCTAAATTTTATTGCCTTAGCTATTATATAGCTAAACTGTAAGCTACACAATTATTAGAATCGAAGTGGACCTCCTCATTATTACTCATATTGTGTTCCCAGTGCTTAGCATGTTGAAGAAATGAATAAAATCAAATTACTAAAACCAACTAATTTCTCTTCCATAGGAAGCTGTCCGTGCCCAGGTAAGATTATTTATTAAATGTAAAATAATTTAATATTTCTTTCATGATTTTACAATGTATGTTCTTTTAATAGAAATATATTCCAAGAGAGGAAGTTTTCTACCACCCATATCTGATAATATTTTATTTTGAAATTTCCCTAAGATAAAATGAAATTGACTTAAGTTTCATAGATGATGTCTTACTGCATTGTGAAATGAATATGCTGTACTAGAAGGTTTCTAAGTAATTTAGAATATTTTCTTTTACACAACACGAACTTCACAGAGTGAACAAATACAACCACTTCCAACTGGTAATATTTTGCTTACTATATAACAATATTTACTGTGGAATTGTTTCTGCTTTTAAATAGCCTCACATTCTTGGATATTTCTTCCTTCTCACGCAATTATTTCTCACTACAGACTCTCTGAAATGACTAATATAAAATGAGATGAGAATTACTTGTCACTGTTTAGAAAAGTAGCTATTCTATTCTGTTTGTCTCCCCGGATATGGGCATCATGTTTACAACCATAAGTACCGTGAAGTGGTAATCTCGATAGTTAAAGGAGATTAATATACTTTTGACATTCCTTAATTTTTTACCCTTCCATAAATTTGTCTTTCTCCAATTTATATTCAGGGATCTCAAATTCGGTTATAATTATGATCTTTTAAGACAGGGTATTTTGGAAATTTAGTAGCTGACACACTATTGAAGACAGTCTGGGGAGATACTAGATGCCTCTGTTCCAACACCATCTGACTTTCTGTTTTCTCATCTGTGAAATTATGTATCAAAAATACATAATGGATACTGACCCCTTTCCTTCCCTAAATTCCACGGATTCTGCAGGGTTCTTGCAGCTTCTGGCTTTTTGAAGGCAGTCACCAATTACTAAGAAATGTGCTGCCATAACAATTCTGATTCCTGTGACTAGTAGGCAATTTCAGTCATGAATCCTGAAGCCCTCTGACTACTACTTTCCATTTGGTAAAGGTTATTGAAATATGTTTAATAAAGATCTTGCATATGTCTAGGAGAAAAGTTGTCCCTATACAAAAGCAATTGGCAATGTTAAGGTGCAATTCCCCCGAAGACTAAAGAGGAAGATATTTCAAATTAGTTTGCTATTTCCATCTTTGATATTTTATTCACTTTTAAAAAGGTAACTCTGAATCTATTTCTTTCCAGGGAGAGCCTATAAGAGTAGTGAATCAGGTAATTCACTGTGTTTCAACACTATCTCAAATATTGTTTATGAGTAGTTACTATTTTTTGAGAAACTATTGTACTATTGCATTATGGACTAGTGCTGTTAGTACATTAATCTGTTGACCAATTTTGGACTCTTCAGTGCTTCCTCTAATATTGCTCTAGAAGCTCAGGTCTTGTTGTCTAAAGAAAGGTGAAAGAATTCTATAGCAATATTTGAATGAAAATAGCTTCAGTCAACTTTTATGTCAGGACAATCCGAACTGGCCATTCATGTTACCCAAAAATTTACCTTTTATTGTACAGCGCTATCTAGTAGAAAGAACATAGGTTATAAATCACAGCTCTGACACTGAATCACATGACCTTTAGCAAATTCTGCTTTTTCAGCTTTGTTTTTTTTTTGTTTATGAGAAATTAATATGGTTCTATCAATTTCTTCCCTCACCAAACTCCCATATCTTGCTGTTTGCAGTATGTTTATGTATCCTCATTTTTTTTTAAAGATTTATTTATTTTATTACATATCTCCCCTCCCCCCCCCCGTTGCAGCGATACACCGAGACTTGGTCACTGCGCAGGCGCGGCTTTCCCCGCTTATGGGCAGCTTCTGCTTCTATTCACGGCCGGCTCTTGCTTCAGTTCGCGGGTGGCTGGCTGCGCTCCGTTTGCAGGCGACCTGCCCTGCCCTTGGCGGCTTTGCCCTGTCCGTGGCAGCTTTTTGCCCTGCCCACGGTGGCTCTGGCCCGCCCATGGCAGCTTGCCATTCTCAAGGCGGTCTGCCCGCTAGGAGAGGTCCCCGGGAACCGAACCCGGGGCCTCCCATGTGGTATGCCGGCGCCCTATCCACTGGGCTATCGAGCCGGCCCCTATCCTCATTTTTAAAGGAAGTAATTGCTTTCAATTCAGTGGCTCTTGGCTCTTGATGGTTTAACTGATATTTGACAAGCTATTTTTTTTTAAGCATGTAAAGAAAGCCATAGAGTTTTCTTTGTGATTAAGGAGAAAATCCCCAAAGATTCAAACATTGGGTTTGTCAATCCGTTTTCCAGAAGTGGTTCCTCACTGAACATCGGATTTTACCCTTAATTCCTTCTGAAATTCTATAATCACTTTTTTTGACCAAAGATGAAATGCACTTATTCATTTCATTTGAGCTCCAATTTTCCATTGACCTCAATTTCCCTTGTAATTCTAACAAAAGAGAAAACTATATCTACTCTTCTCTTAACTAGAGTTTTTGGTAGTAATTTAGCAATGTACCCTATTATGGTGTTCAATTAGGTATAAGTCAATTTTTTTTCCTCTACTAAGGAACAGACCCATTTCTACCATGAGGTAAGTTGATTTTATTATGCTTCTTAAATCTAAATAAAGAGAATTTCAGATATATTGGTTTTAATCATTACATAGTCAGGTGTCCACAGAAAAACTTAGAATTCTGTTTTTTTAATCCCTAAATTCATCAAAGAGCACATATCTTCATACTAAATATATAGTTATTTGCAATTGTCTCTATGTTAATCTAACCTTAAGTGAAATGCCATGATAGATTTTTTTTCTTTTTTTTAATTGATTTTTTATTTATTTTTTATATATCTATATACATTTTTAGGATACATTGATTACACAAATGTTACACAGAGATTCCAGGAGTACCCATAGGCCACCCCCCCACCCCTCCCAC